>SMLS01061910.1:0-25095 GCA_004785975.1 Popillia japonica
CAATTGTTACGTTTTAGGGTTTTTAAATAATCTTCAGGCGATAATATTTTCACAGAAGTATTTATTTAAACTAATTTAACACTTAAGAATTACTTGGTAACGTAGAACACTAATTAAACTATTTATTTCAACTAACACAAATTTATATGCACGTTTCGTATTTATATTCACAGCGTCCGTTCTAATTACGCGCTAGTTCAAGACTGTTTTGCATACGAGTTTGTCACCCTTATATACATAAAATGTAGCTTCTAGAATTCTCTACACTAAACTAGACTGTTCTAGAACGCCCTCTCTAGAATGTCTCCAGAAAACACGCGAACCATCCATATATTATAATTACAGTGCACTGCATAATCCATTTTAAACGGCTTTGTCGCTAGATGGCGCCATTCGTAACAATATGCTGCCGTTATATGGTATCCAATATACAACAACCAGATTCAAGCTGTGGAACGTATCCAGCGGAAGTTTTTGAAGTATCTTTCATTTAGGATTGATGGAATATACCCTGCTCGCGACCTTGACTATGAGCTGCTGCTGCAACGACATAGTTACGACTCTTTAATGGCGAGACGGACTTCAATTAGTGCCGCATTATTCATGAGAAATATTGTGATGGGCAGGATTGACTCGCCAAACCTACTCTCCAGGGTTGGTTTGCGCGTGCCACGGTTGCCTTCACGTGTTTCTGAAACCTTCGTTGTGCTGACGCCGAGGACAAATATGTTGCTTAGGGCACCTTTATTTCATTCAGCCAGAAATAGTGATGTGTTTGCAGACTTGTTTTGTTAACTTTAGATGGTGTTTAGTAACGGAATTTGCTGCTATTTTCTTTTTCTTCTCTTGTTTTGATATATGTTGCACTAATTATGTATTATATTAATTATAACTACCTATGTATTATCCTTAACTTTTATTTTTTATTGCCTATTTTTATTAATTGCCTATTTTTATTAATTAATATTATTATTATTATTACGCAAGCTAAGAATTGTAAATATTAAACTTTTAAACAATTTACATTAAAAAACTAACTATTGCTATATGTTTCACGTGAAAATTCATGTGAATATTTGTACTTACATTGTTGCTTTGTTACTTAATTATGTCGACATCCGACCAACTTTAAAACTGTAGCCGTAGATGATGGATAACCGTTATCAGGGTAACAGAAGGCAAGACTAACATAAATAGAAGTTTAAAAAATCAAAAACTAGAAAAGGACACTGTTTGGAGAAGTATAACAGACGTGGCGATATAAGCGCAAAATCATGGTCCATTAATCCTTAATATATATATTAAGGCTATAACAATTCAATAATCTTAACAAATACTTTATTTCTTTGAAATGAATTTAAAAAATGTGAAAAATGGAAAATTATTGTTTTATTAAATTTAAATTCAACGTACTTTGCGCAATTTCCTTCCCAGACGCGAGAAAAAAAATGACAAAGATATTTATAAAATATTCGTCGCGCCACTGTGTTTAACGAATGCATGTAACGCAGACTAGGTGTAGCGAAAACGGGTTAAATATTGCAAGCCGTTTTCAACGCACAATCACATTCAGTATGTTTAGAATACTGTATGTGGACATTTCGGAGAGCTTACACACCGCATGTACTGTACGATATGATTTTCATTTATGGTGAAACAGGTAAAAATGTTCGTCAAACATGTCTTAGGTATAGGCAGCATTTTCCAAATTGCTGAGCCCTATCTCACACCTGCATAACGGATGTCGTGTTTAGATTACGGGAAACCTATAGATTGTTGCCATCTTACGAAAGTCGTGGACATGAAAGGGCCCCTAGGATTTTGCGTGCTGAAGAAGACCTCCTGGACCTTATTGACAGAAACCCAGGTGTAAGTTCACGAGAGGCAGCACGAGAGTTCGGGGTCTCTATAGTAATTCCATACATTGGATACAAAAGTTCCTTTGTCAATCAGTCTCTGATAACATTCTACTACGTAATCATGTTATTGAATCCTTAGCATTAAAAACTATTTAAAAAAGCTGACACATCAGCATTATCTCGTAGTTTTTATAACATCGATAGCTGTTTTTGCGATGCCTTACGTTAGTTCAATCGAGGTAAACATTGTGCATTCATAGGCGGCGCATTATACAATTTATAAGGGGTATTTTAGTTTTGACATTCGCGTCATAATTGAACCAATTTTTTTTGGATTTATATTCTACATAATCGTATCTTACCATTTTTAATGTTTTGCACTTTATTTCAAAGACATCCTGTATACATTTCATCGGCGCGGAAGGTAATAATACAAACCAAATCACTCGCAGAACGAAATAACAGCAGCAAGTAACACATAATGGAACAAACAGGACTTTATTAGTCACACATTTATAAGCATTAGGTAGAGAGTTTCAACTGGGTAAAACTAGGTAAAGGTATAACCAATCTCACAAATTCACACGAAAACAATTTATAAGTAAGTTGGAATGCAAACGATTTTGAAAATCTACAGAGAAAACTCATTGACTACACCTATGCAGTGCATAATTCTAATAAGTAGCGAATTTATTGGCGAATTAGTTGAAAAAGACTACAAAATTTAAATGACTCCAAGGACTGAAGATCAGATTTCGCAAGTTCAGTATTCGTGAAAACCATTCGATCGTACCCTCTTTTCCAATTCAATATTTTACAAATCTATGTAAGACACAGTTATGACAGTGTAATGAGATAAAGTAGCGTTCTACTGGAGCAAAACATGATAGGTATCAAGTATTTAATCGCATTTCTCATGATGTGAGATAATTGACAGATTTTCATGATTCTAGCCCCGTACACAGAATGTTCACAGAACCATTAAAATAAAAAGTGAACTACTAAATTTTAAAAAATATATTTGCAGTAACCATGTTAGTCATTATTTTATGTTATTCGCAATAAGATATCTCACTAAACTGTTGGATTGTTAAAAGGACATTTCGCTGTTGTTTAGATACCTGTCGCAAAAAAAGGTCAGCTGCTTATCTTCTAAATTCTGTAACGAATGAAGTTGTTGAAATTAGTAAGTAATGAAGTGGATAACTTAGACGCTCCAGAAGCTGTAACTTATTCTGCCACTTCGTAATTATCTCTTTAGAACGTTAGAAAATAAAATCGAGTTACTAAAACGGTTGATGAAACAAACTGTGCAATACTAACCAATTTGCAGAATATATCTGAAAGTATTTGTATCATTAGGGCTGACGAGAAATAATATGACATTAATTCTTTTGCCACAACTTTTATTTACCTGTTTTATCGTTTCCATCCAAAAAATGAAGGCATTTTTATAGTGTTATATTTATCAGCGAAGCAACCGAATTAAATTAGGGCACCCTTATAATTACACATTTCCAATCAAATTTACGCATCGCTCGCTCAAACGAAATTCTGGTTCCACATCAAACGAATAATTCCCAAAAGAATTACTTCGTTTAGCTTTCTGGTAGCGGAAACGCAAATCATTTGTAAAAGTACGTGTCAACAATTTTCTGGTTTTTATAGCCGTTTTATCATGCAGATAATTCCAGTATTTTGTTTAAGAAACATTACCCACAGATATGTTTTATTAATTGCAAATATTCCTTTGTAATTTCCAACGCGCAAATTTTAACGTCTCTTTTTCAACAAACCTGCAGATTACAACGCATATCCCTCGGCCTTCTACAGAAAAAAAGTTAAAATTATCCAACCGCATTTATGTATGTATGTATATGAAGAAGTATAACAGGGGCTTAACTTCTATATCAATATCAGTTACTACCAAAACTAATGCGTAGTAATAATATCGTGAGTTATGCATATTTTATGTTTTAACAATATATAAAAACGAAATATGTATGTATTGTTATTCAGACAAATGGGTCTTATACATATGTATATACAGGGCGAGTCGTGAGGAATCGACCAAACTCTAGGAGTGTATTCTATAGGTGAAAATAATGTAAAAAACCTCAAACGTTGTTATCCGATTTTTATTTGTTTTCGAATTGTAAGTGTGTGACACCTGAAAGCTTTCCAAGGGTAGACATAATATCTGAACAAGGCAGTCAACAACAATTACAAGAAGTAGAAAATATTCTGGATGTTGTAGAAGAAGATGCAACTACCAACTCACGGAGAATTAGGATTCAATTAAACAATTTCACACACAAGGGTGATAAAAACACTCCATGAGCAAGGCTTACGTCCATGCCATGTACAAAGGGTACAGCACTTATAACCAAGTGACTATCGTAGACGTATGGAATTTTGTAGATAATCCTTGTTTTGTATGTATGTTCGCATAAACATCAAAATCTAAATGTTCTATTAGCATGATGGAGCGTCTGCACATTACGTCGTGCGGTCAAGCAGCATTTGGATGAAAGGTTCCGGTGAGCTGGATTGGTGGTGATAGTAACTTTGGTTGGCCTCCTAAGTCTCCATACCTCACGTCACTAGATTATTGTTTACTGGGCTGGTTAAAAAATGAAGTTTTTGGCATGTTTTGATGTCAATTTTGCATTCGTTAATTAAATTTGTAACAGAAAACATAGAAAGTAATGTTATAAACAAAAAGCAGGCAGCAGCATAAAAGGCGAACAGGTTGAAATTATATGAATTTATGGAACCGAAAGGCAATGCAATTTTTAACGAAAGGCATCCGGATAAAATCACATCTCCTAGGTACACTGCCGTCCATAATTATTTGTCCATCTGTATATTTGCGTATAGCTTAATCATAGTATATTATTTCCTTGTACTCACGTATACTTCTAACGGAAACAAAAACAAATATTTTAATCTCATAAACAGAATGAGATCCTTTTATGATTTAAGGTAGTTCAGCGAAGTAATGAATCATTTCTCGGAATTGTGCATGCTGTCGCAGCAGGTAATACAAAAAATAAAATATGGGAAGTTTATCAATATTATTGTGCCCCTAAAGCGAAGAAACATTAGTTTAGTTTTACCACTAAGACCGGTAATATCAAAGTGTGTGTATTAAAGGCTATACAAGGCGTAAACTTTTATGCCGAAAACGAAAGGGTTATCGACAGAAACCCGTGCTCCGATATTTCCTTACCACAAAACCAGCGAGACTGCGAAACCACTTAAACCATCGCGGAAAACAGTAGACTACATAATAAAAAATTTAAAAGTACTGGCAGTATTTTACACAAAAAACGGTCAGGACGTCCTAAAATTACAACCCTGGCAGCAGATCGTAACATCGATATTTAATCAGTAGAAGAAATCGCCGCAAAAGAGTGACAGTCTGATCACGGTTAAGAGACGCTTAAAGGAAACTGGTTTACATGGAAGCAGTGCTGTAAAAAAGCCTTTGTTACGCAAACAAAATAAAACTAAACGTCTAAATTGGGCACGAGAACATAAAGATTGAATCATCGAACAGTGGAAAAGTGTCTCAGCAGGATAATGATCCGAAACACACCTCAAAATTGTGCCGTGATTACCTCAATCAAATGGAACATGATGGAAGATTGACAATTATGAAATGGCCAGAGTCCAGATGTTAACCCCATTAAGCTTTTATGATATCATCTCGACCGACAAATTCGATAGTCGGCTCCTACATCTACAAGAACATTGTGGGACCTACTACAATCATCGTGGAGACACATAGACCCATTGTCGAAATTAATCGGAATAATGCCCAGATTTTGTTAAGAAATCATGCGACGGAGATCACATAGATGAGCGGAATATTTAATTATTTTCAATGTTTTCTTTTTTTTTTCTCTTCAGAATTTTGTTATTTTTCGTATTGATACGTATTTAACCATTAGAATAAATAGTATCATTTTTGTTATTAAGGGTTTTATTAAGGGTGGGCAAATAATTAGTAGGTAATGTATGTCTTAAATCTTATTAATAAAATTACTCAAACTGGGTCTGTTGCGAATATAAAACGTATTGTTTCATTGTTTAGCGAATAAACGGACGACATTTCGAACATTTATATTGATTTTTTCTTCGAAAAAATATTTAAAATTTCAAATTACTGTAACTGATTAATATGTTTTATTTTTACTCTCTTTCTCTTGTAATTTTAGGCATCCAACAACGAAGGAAATGCAGGAAGAACACTACAATTCGGTGGAATGTCACGTTGGAATTTTTTCTTGTACTAATTCCCTGGCGTGCACATTCCGAGATTAGCATACTACGTACTATACAGGGTGTATTTGAAAAAAAGTAAAAAATATTAAGAATGGTAGGATACAATTATGTAGAATATAAATCCAAAAAATTTTTGTTCAATTACGTGGCGAATGCCAATATTAAAATCTCCCTTATAAATTGTAATGTGCGCCGCTTATGAATTGAGGATACGTTTACCTCGATCAAAGTAATGCAAGACATCGCAAACAGCTGTCGATGTTATAAAAACTACGAAATAACCCTGATGTCAGTTTTTTTTTAAATTGTCAATTTTTAAGTAGCTTGGAATGAAGAGTTCAATAAATATCAATATGATTACGTATGAAAATACTATCGGGGACTAATTAATAAAGGAATTTTATTTTAAATGTATCTAATCTATAGAATTACTTTAAACAACGATTGAAAATCATTTAACTGTAGTAAAAGTAAAACTATGGTTGTAAAATAAAGAAGGTAGTTGCAATTTTTGTAATCGTAGTCGTATTTTTCTTTTTATTAAAGAATTGTTAGTTCCATGTCTGCAACATATAGTATTGGTTTTTAGAGACAACTGGCTCATGGGTGCTTCCAATACCGTGCTCCTAATACCTAGAACACAAGCTAGGGTCGCAAGCTTCCACTTTAGTTCGAAACCTAGCCAGCAACGATTTGTAGAGGCGCTGGAGTCGCGAGCGCTCGATCGGTGTAAATGTAATATAAATAAATATGTATATTTATATATATAGGATGTTAGAATGTGACGTAAACAAGACGCGCGCAAATGCAAGATGGCGGTTGCGGGAGCCGATTCGAGGGCAGATACGTAGTATGCGGCGGCGGGCGAATGCAGGTGCAGTGGGAATGGTGATTGAATTTAAAATTTCTATAAAGCGCTCTACTTTAAGGATGTCTAACACAAATAAAATTTTAATACAAGTGATCCATTTTGATTAATTTTATTATTAAGTACTGCTTGACTTTAAGCAACTGTACTATGATGTAAACAGAAACTTTACAATTAATTTTAATGTAAATGGTCTATTGATTGAGAAATTAAAACACATTAAGCAGTTTAATGACTTTTATTCAGGCGTTATTTTATATATTATAGTCACATGTTTCTTCTTCTTCTTCATAGCCCATACCATCTAGATTGAATTTCCGTACTACATAATACGGCAAGTGGTCAATTGTAAGATAGTACTGCATCTTACAACTTGCACCAATATATCAATTAACTGCTCTAAGCTGCTCTGGCTTTGATAGTTTTCAACGGCTTCAGGAGCAATATGAAATTCCTGATCACGTTTCTGTCGGTAATCTTGATCCATGTCTGTCTCGGGACGATTGCCATCTAACACAAACTCACGATAAGTTGCAACAATGGTCTTCTCAAGCCGCAGTATTGTGGATTCTAAATCCATACCTTTAGGCCAACGGGTCTGTTCATATGCCATCCGTATCTTATTTAAAACTAAGACGTACATGAACTGGTGAGCTTAATATGTTATTATTCGTTATGAGTGGGAGGCGTTACTGGTAGGGCACAGATTACCACAGACGAAGAACGTGCATTGAAATAATGCTTTCTTTATTCTTACGTAATTCATACACACGTAGTACACGAGAGATTCTGTGATTTGTTTATGTTAGACGTAGATGTGTTTTTGACATATTCGAATTCCCTTCTGTTAATTTTTGTTTATTTATTATTTTATATTTAATTTTAGGTGATTATTTGGATAAGTGATAATTTTATTGAAAATATTGAATCTATAGACAAGTACCCCGTACGCATGGAAGAAATTTGCTTAACGATGAAACCGATATAGTGACAGGAGCGCAGGCTGTACCGCTAGAGACTGCGGACATAACTAAAGTCCGTAAGTAAATCCTCCACTTAGACTCGAAAATTCAAATTCGAATTAGATCGTGATATCCGCTGTTGAATTCCTTTTTAGGTGTTATCTGTGAAAAATCACACCGTAAGCAACTGCTTTGCTTTTATGTATGTACCTATTTATAAAAATTACATGTATGTAATACATACATAGCTGTATTGATGCGCTTCCGTATCCGTGGATCACAAAATTTTCATTCGCGGGTAAACAAAGCGGTTAAAACAATTTCTTCCGATAGTGCTGAAACCGCAAATTTAGCGTTTTGTAGTTTAATTTCCAGTAGTTTGTAGTTTAATTTCCATTTTCCGTTTCTCGTCGGTATACACTTGCGGTATGGCAGAAATGTAAATGTAATATTTACGATAAAAGAAATTTTAATAATAACACTGATTTATTGTAAAATGCGAAATAAAATACAATGTAAAATATAAGCTCTTATTTACATCACATTTAATAAAAATACAAACTACTAATTTACTTATATATTATACATATAATACAAGAACATCTTATTCACACAACGATGATTATTGTAGGTAATGATAAAGCGATAACTTATATTTCACCAACATTCTTTTCCATTTTACAGGTCAAATCTGTCAGTATAAGAAGCGTATGCAAATAAACGCGGAGAAGATACAGGATAAGATGCTCTGCTGTGATATTAGTATACTTTAAATAAGATTTATACATATCGTGATGTCTAGATCTAATGGTGAGCAAACACAAGCATTACCTCACAAAAAAGATCTGAATCGGAATGACATACAACTTACTTAAAATAGTAATTATTGAATTTAGTTAGACGAGCAATCTATCTATACTTTGACTGCCGATGGAGCTTCTGTGAGGCTGTGCAACCTGTTGTATCTTCTGCCTTTGAAATGCTCTATGTTCTCTAGAATTGGTGTGCGTTTCGAAAAATAGTCAGCTAGTGGTTGAGCGTTCAGAACAGAGGCTAAAAATTGTTCCACCGTGATGTACCATTGAAAATCACATTTCATGTTTGGATTGCCGTTCTTATCTGGTGACTACGAAAACAAAAATCAAAACATTCATTTACTTGCGATTTCTTTTTTTACTTAAGATGAATAAACTCAAAACAAAATTGAATAAAGTGGGCTCTAAATTTGAACTATTCTTAATATTAATGTTGTTGATTTTAACCTGTAATATTCATTAGGTAAATCCATTAAAATGAACGATAACAGCAAGACTACTAAAATACACTAATTTTCAAAGACTATTGTGAAGTTAGTTTTTTCGGTTACTTTTCCAGGTAATATATATTATTTATTTATTTCCGATACTATTTTTTTTTGTTTATGACAATTGTGTTTCAAAGTTTAATAAATACAATAAATTTACGATAAATCTTTGTAATAACCACTTGAACATTGACAATATGCAGCATTATGTCTATCAAGCCGTACTTTCGGAAACAGATACATGTAACTTCTCATATTGAAATCATATTTGATCTGTTAAAATCGCAACTTATAAATCTTGGCAAATTTTTCAAAGCTTCATTAATACATTACATACTTATATAGGAAGCCTTGTAAGATACCGTATTTCAGAAGAATAGATTATCGGTTTAGAAATGAGAAAAAACTAATGATTATTACTTACAGTATCTACTAAAGTAGCATTGTTGTAAGCTGCTGCTGCAGATACTAGGCTATCTTCTGATTCATCACGCCTAACAAAAAATTGTTTACCGACATCACCCAATTCAAAGAGTAGCGTACCAGTATCTGCAATTGCGCGAAAGGTAACCTACAACAACACACCGACATTATTACTTGCACAATGTACTTTAACACTCTTCATTTGTAATTAAAACTGAGTACCTGATCATCAACAAGTAATGATAAAATATCATAGACAGATTTCCATAAACTTATAAAGTAAAGCTGTGTCATTTTTGGAACAGATTTTAAATTTGTTTTGCTATCTCTTGATTGCACGAAGTTTCGCAAACTGCTCAAACTTCTAATCTCCCAATTGGGTTCACCGCACCCTCCGTTATTTTGACTACACATTGATCCATCCATAGAAATCTGAGACTCTAGTGATCTGAAATCAAATAAATGCGGTACATCGATATGTCAACATGAGTCATCTGTCATTCACATTTTAAGTTTACTTCTCATTTTCGGCAAAAACATCACAAAATTCTAGTTTTTAACAAAATCGATAAAAATCAGCAAAAACAAAAAAGAACATATGAAAAAAATGAATCAAATAAAACAAGTTCTCAATACATGCTCTCCATTAGAAAAAGTGGTAAAAATTAATGAAGCGTTAGGAACAGGTAAGACTATCACCTAGTATCTGTAGCAGTAATTTACTTAATATTTCACAAATCAATCCTACAATGTCAGCAAATTGTTGCTTCTTCCTGCGCATTTCTGTGTGGTCAAAAAGTCGTGTCTGCCGCCAGCTTCCGATATCTGACCCGACATTTCCGCAATCATATATCGAATTGTCTGAGATAGCGCCTTTTCGAGTGCAATATTCTGCGAAGACAGGAAAAAGCGGCAAAGTGCTGATCATGAGTTATAAGATTAGAATAGAAAAAAAAAACTATGATTGGGGAGTCCGCATGTGGACCTTGCTGAGTGTGGTTGTGTTAAATATACTTGGAGTACAATAGTTGTGTTGTCTTGTATCTTAATACTGTACCTAATGGGGTTATCGAGACCTTGACAAGGTAAGATTCAAATATTTAGTTATTTAAGGTAATTTAGGTACCTGCCCAGCGACTGCTCTTTCTGAGCAAAACCGCCTGTCATAGCTAAGGCCGTGACTATTGTTTCTAAGTATAAATGTAATTTAAGAAAAAATACTGCTACTACAGGTGTCAGTACAATATCAAAAAAACTATGCAGTGAGTGTAAACAACGTAGTCCAACAGAAGCTTGCAGAAGTAGTAGACAGAAACAGGAACCAACTGCAGCGAAAACAACGGAACAACAAATTTGTGATCCCTGTGCAAAATATAAACCAAAAGAACAAGAAACTTCTGCGTCAGATCTTCCGGGATGTATGCCATTCACCGATGATGTTCCAATTGTACCGCATTATGAAGAGGAAGCACAAGAGCCAGATTATAGACCACATGTAAGTAATAAAATTTAACTGACACTCTGTATTATAATAGTAATTTTGTCATTTTCATCAGCCGAGCTTGAAAAATAAAGGATGCGGTTGCAATTTAGGCACTACGATACCCCCAGAAGATCCGTGAGGTTTAAAATAAATTTATAACCTATCATTATTCTATTAAATTTTTACTACTATATAACGAGTTTTTATAAGTACATACATTTTCTCTGGGCCGGACTACAATAATTATGCCAAGACTTCACTGCAATTAAAAAATTACTTGAAATAAAGTTTGTAAACTTACTGGGAATGACAACTAGGTGTAGGCGTTGAGGGTTCATCGGGTGTTGTACACAAAGAATCAAATATTGCAGTGTGTTCCACGGTTTCAAAAAAGTCTGTGGCTTCCGACGCAATCTCTGTTCCCGATTCATTTTTAGGAGATTCTATGTCTGTAGATAAAAGTAGTGGTGGTAAGTGTATAGTATATAATAGTTTTAATCTTTGTGCTGCATCTGCTGTACTCGTCAAACCAATAGCTGCTACAATCTCTCGAAAATTTAGAAAACCATCTCTGTCTTTGTCCATAAGCTACAAAGTAAAGCTCTTTTTATATTATTATCACCTAAGTTTTGTTAATTTCGAACACCATATTGAAAGATATCTAAATCGTATACAACAATATTATGTAGCTGTAGTAAAATGTTTCTTAAAATTTTATAGACAGGTATAGAAAGTATTGGGTTTCCAGAGGAAAATCAGATACATTGCTACCTTTCCAATTGTCTCTTTTATTCGCTAACTTCTAAATAGGTGGCTCAGTTTTACGTTATACCATTATAAATTGCAAATAATTAAGATAACCTTAATAATTAAAAGTTACACAACATTAGCTGTATTCTGAGTTAGGAACTTACGGTAAAAATTCTGGCAGCCAAAGATTCTGCTTGATCACCTTTTCCCCAGGGTGATAAAGCTGCAAACAGCAGCTTGAAAAAGTCAAAGTCAACTCTGAAACATTCATATGGCTGCAGCGCAGGATCGTTTTTCTCCGACATTGTTTTCTTCTGACTAAGATACTCTTCGCGTATGATACTCAACAGACACTAAAATTTAAGACAAGGTCTAATTGTAAATAGCAATAAAATTTTACATACTGTAACACTATTCTTAAGACTATGTAAAATTTTATTGAATACAAATCTAACTTATTTACAATGACAAAATAATGTCACACCTGTAACTCTTGAGGCGTCATATATCCATCACTAGCGACACTTCTGATAGCATTATTTTCGAAATTTGCTTCTAACTCTTGTACCACCTTCAGTCTATGTTTTAATCTCAATTTTTCTATCACACCAGTTGATATTAAACCAAAGTTTGTGTAAGCTTTATATATCAACTCTTGCACTCGTATCTTCTGTAAAAACATAGTAAGGCTGTCAGAAGCACATGAAACAATTCTGTTACAGTAACACTTACCCTTTGTTGATCATCGTAACTTTTGTTTCTGATAGCTCCCCTTCCATCATCGTTATGTACGCCCATGAGGTAATCGGCTAATAACTGCATTGCTTCACCTTCGTCTCTGCAATTCAGTAGCTCGTCTTCGTTTAATTTAAGTATCATTAGCGCTACTTGGAAAATTACTTTGGCACCATCGTAAAAGAAACAATCTATCACATTCACTGCACTTTCATATGGCATCACAGATAAAAATATAGTCAAAAACCAGGACAGTGAAATCATGTTCAGCATACCAAGTTTTACTAGTTTAGCATGTAAATTTGGTAGGTACTCCGAGATTAAATTATCTAAAATTCCCTGATCCACAACTGCACCTATGACTTTAGTGTTATAGTAATCGGGAAGCAGGTTTTCGCATAACGTTGCTAATAACCAAAAAGCTTCTTCTTCAGCACAATAAATTAAAAGTACAGATGCTACGATATTCATAGCTTGACAGTATCCGATGTTGGGATTTTTAAGAGCATACGCACACAGTACTCTTCGTAATGCATCGATTCCTATTGAATTCTGGAAAGCTAAATGTTCCGGTAGTGAACGATGCAAATCTCTTTCGATCTCATCATTCGCTGTTGATTGTTTGAGAAGCGCTTGATCCACTAGAGATTTATAGTAACCGGGATGCGTAGCCTTCTCGTTTGCGGCACCTTAAAATAGAGTACGTAAATTAAGTATAGTAGTATAGTAATCCGAGCAGCGCAGTAAAGAAAATGATATATAAACAATACACTTTCGTAGTACTCTTTTACAGTTTCTTTTAAGTTAGATTAGTAAATGCACAATTTTCCTGTCTTAGAGACTTCCTCAGTGTGGCCTCAGTACAGTATGTTTCTATTTTGTGACTTGCGATTTGAGAAACTCTTAGAATTATTGAAGGATGTTTGTAGTTTCCACCCCTCCAACTACTAAGATATACTGATTGTTTTCTAGACAAATGTGCACTTACGAAAAACTATTCTAGAAAATTGCAGAGAGACTTTATAAGTATCTCCCGTTACAAACTAGTACACTGACAGCAAAATTGAGGCTTTCTAGAAAAAGTAATTACTTTTTTTTATTAACCTGAAATCAGTTGATAAGAAGTGTATTATTTCGTACTGAACGAAGTGAATATATTCACTTGTAGTGAATACGTTCAATTTGACGATGTTCTTTCGAAGTCGTTCAGTTCCCCCACCTTTCCCGAAATAACTGATTGCATTCACTTTATGTGATCGTACAATTTCGTTAGATCACAACAATCACATTTATATTTGCATTTTGCCGCCTATAATCCTAACCTCAAACAAGCAAATTGGAGCAGTATATATACAAGAGAAACTAAATTAAAAATATGTCGAAAGAAATAGTTGTGTATTTATACGATCCCGAAGACGACAAGAGTTATTCCATTTTAGTTCCAGTGAATTTGATCAAATTTTACGACATAATTTTGATTTTGAAAAAGTTAAGATTTAAAAAAAGGAAAATAGTTATAAAAAGAGATTAATATGTGAAATGATACACATGTAAAAAGAAAATATCGCGGTCAATTTTAGAACAGATATTGAATATTTAAGTACTTATATTACGTATAATAATTTCACCTAATCACGCCTGAATTTTATCAAATTAAGCTCTTGACTGGTTTTTTTGCCGTTTTTCCCTAGTATGTACTTGAACAGAATTTTTAGAGCGTGACAAAAAATATAGTGGTATAAGGATTTTCATGATTATAAAGTTACATTTAAAAAATATCTTAATTTGTCCACGATATTGTAAACTTATAACAATAAATAAAAATTAGTCGGCAATTTTTTTATATTTGCGCAAAGGCGGTAGAATGCAAGTGATTGAGGCCATTCTTTCGGTCTAGATTTGATCAGTATAAGTGATTTGAATGTAGCAATCACTTGCAATACATTCAGATTGAATATATTCACTTCGTTCAGTACGAAAGAATACACCTAAGGTAATATATGATTTCAATTGACAGTATTTTGATGTATTTTTTCCTAGAATTATATACAACTAGCGGTGCACAACGCAATATAAAATCCTGAAACACTCGAATTTAATTTGGTTAATACTGGTGCCTACCTGAAAAAGCCATCCAAATGTCCATCCTTAAATTATCTGGTATGCCTTCCAATACTAGTTCTGACACATCTGTCGTTCTATACATCGATATGCCTCGACCATACAGATTAAAGTGCGATTCCCATTTAATTTCTTTCTTTTTCTGCTTTTTCAATACCTCTGGAATCACAGTTAGTGGAAACAGCGTCATCAATGGCGGTTGGCATTTCCATGCAAACTCAACCGTTTGCGCATCACCGCCAGCATTTGATCTGCTGAAACTAAATAAACATTAGTTGGAATAGTTAACGTGAAAGTAGATAGTATGTACAATTTGCAAATAAAACATTACTTACAACGATTCATTGGTCCTTGATAACAATTCCGATAGTTTTTGTACTAAAAAGTCTCTGTCTAAGATTTGAGCAAAGAGAAAAGCCGTTTTATCCATTACATTCTTTGTTGTTACTATGATTGCCTTATCTAACGAAGGATTTGACGCGTTGGTTTCCATTTTCTCGACTAGTTTTACGTCCCTTAGAGGTATTATAAGACTTACTTGTCCTGTTACCTACAAAATAATCAGATAGTTACTTGACTGTTTGCTAAAGCACGACACAATAATGCATGGCATACCATTTGGGTTAAGATATAATGTTAAGCGTAGATATATCTTTATAAAGATAACGTTTTGTTTCAATTTTAACTGGTCACTACATAAAATTCATGTACGTAACCGTATTAAATTACATTAAATAATGAAACATTCTTGAGTTAAAAATATGAATACTTACACGACTATCAAAGCAAATATAATTCTGTGATAAAAATAACCTTCCAGAAACATGCCTCTTGTTGTAAGGTGTCATTAACGTACAATCAATTGACCCATCGAGTTTTTCGCTATATGGTAATCGAAAGAGTAAGCGGTAAGCTTCAGAATGCGCTCTGGCATCCAAATCCCTTTTTAGGAAAGATGGTTTCTTCGGGACGTTTTTGCTGTAAGAAAAATACTTTCAAATTTACTGCAGATGACCAAATGCGTTTAACTAATACCTCAATTTACTCAATAGATCTTTATCTTCACTAAAACCACGCCTCTCGTCAATCAACCTTAAAACATACAAAAAATTAAAATGATTTTTTAAAAAGTAGAACAGGTATTGCACAAACTAACACAATTAAGAGTATATTTAATTATGATATTAAGAAATTTGCCTCGCTTTCTCTTGCCGCTCTTTTGTTTAAAATGAAAAGAATTGTAATAGAAATACGTTTGTCTTCTGTTCTGTTTACTGTTTAGTACTGTCAGTTTGTGCTACATAGTAATTACTATAGGATTACAACTTGGCTTCACGCCAAACAACTATTGCAACGATACAAAGAATGTGAACTACCTTTTAGCTGCTATATCTGCTAACTGTACCATAAGATTGAACGTTTCAGTTTTTCTCAGAAACATGCTAAAATAATGTTCTTTCCCTCTAGTCACAAGTTTAATTGAATCAGGAAATAGCATGCCAGTTGTTTTATCCACATCAACGACGTCCACCCATCGAAGACGTACTTTTGTTTCTAGTCCAAGAATATAAGCGTGAAAGCAACAATAATTTACAGACAAATACATACGACCCTGTCTAGGAATTTTACCCTTCCAATAGCTGTAATTGTTCATCAAAAGTAACTACTATATAATATGCTATGTCATAATATATTTACCTGCATGAATAATAATTTACTAATTTCTCTTCCTTTGGAAGATTAAAAAGTTGGTGGAATTTTTCTGAAGTAATTTTAAAACTTTTAGTATCTTCATCTGTAAAAATAATAGCTATAAAAATTCTTGCAGTATAATACTATATCAATCATCTCTCAATACACGATTACATTAAACTTATTTTAGTTACCTGTCTTATTCCAATTTATTTGGATTGTTTCATTTACATAATATACAGACATTAGGATAAGTCTATATTTAGCAATTCATATATAAAGATTTGTGACACAAACTTAAAACTTATACATTGTCTAACTGATTGTTTTTAAACCGCAAAATTGTTAATGAAAACGAAGCAGAACACCAACAAAATGGAAGCTACTATTTTATTATATCCTATCACAGCCATACATTCTGATTAAACAACTTTAGATCTATACGAATGTTTTATCTCGGATAAATAATCATGAGTAGGATATCTACCTATTATCAGAATTATATCACTCTTAAGTCCTATTGTAATGCAGTCTCTTTATCATGTCTAATATTTTTCAAAAGATGTGATTCAAATCCACATGATTCTCTCGTTATCTCAAAAGGTAATAAGCACTATCTTAAAATTCAATTCAAGTTTTAAAAATAAATACATATACAGGTATGTGTATTATATAAATAAATAAATGATGACTCCTCAGTAGATATATGTATGTATGTATGTGGTATTGGGTTTATTATTTTAGATTTTAATTAATATGATACGATATATTTTGTATGTTGAATTAAAACAAATCTACTACTCGTGCGTTAGAAAATAAACTTCAAAAGTTAACTTTACCAAATTCAATATAAATTGTAGCTACAGTGCATTCTTATGAAAAGTGTGCTTTTTAAGGGTGTTCTAAGTATCCTCTACATTAGAATCTTTTTTCTTAGAGCATCCCAAGTATTTTTATAAACAAACGAAATCAATATTTTAAGTGACAATACAGAACCAAAGTATGTGTACATACATACTTTGTTTACTCGCATAGCTAGCATCTGCATGCACCGCACTTACTTGCAAAAATGCATTGACAAAATGTCTTTCTAGCAATTACCAACATTTTTTCAGAATACAGCTAAAACTATCACACATGTTATAGTAAACGTTCTGCAAGATTATTTAGTTTTTATTGCGCAAATTGAGCAAATGCTCGTAGGTCATTGGATAAATGTATCAAATGGAAAAAATCTTCGGTTGGATATTTGAAATATAATTCGTACTATGCTATTAATGAAATTGTAGTTCAGAGTAGTAAAAATCATTTGACCCATTTTAAACAGAGTTAGAAAGTTTGAATTAAATGAAAGTTTTTTTTGGAAACAAATTTTTATTTTTCAAGATTGTAAATACAAGACCACAATAAATGCATTAAATAAAATAAGTGACTGTTTCTTAAAACAATAGCCAACAATGAATTTATATATAATTTTCTATCAATGTATAAAAAACATAAAATCGATATTAATAAAAACGTCGGTTGGAAATATTATATATTGAATGAACTGCCAAAGTGATCTACTTTACTCAAATTTTCGAAAAAACAACAAAGTAAATATTTACTGTAGCACTTTAAAGTTAATAAAAGACGAAAAGAATAATTACTTTTCTGGTGAGAATGAATATGTTAAAATTTACTTCATTAACAAATATTTTTAATAAAGAGCACATATACTAGAATAACAGTAAAAATGAAACGTATAGCCTCATAAAATGTATGTCAATGTCTGATACAGTAATGCTATCTAAATGCATTTGTAAGGAAATGCTAGTTTATTATGTTCATTTTGTCAATAATAATTAATTATGATAACAGTATTTTGTAACACAAACATTTCCACTAAATTTACATACATAATATGTACATGCATTAGACGATACATTCTCAATGTTAAACAAACCAAATAATCAATACTCTTTTCATATTTCCTTAAAATTTCAACTGTGCTCCACTGTATTGCCACTGTACTACCATTATAGGTAATTCCGTTCTCTAAAGAAGCAGTAGTAAACAGGCCATGCACTTACACATCTTAGGAGTTATTGGTATTGACCTCCAAACATTAATTGCTTAAAACCACATGTATGGATATCAGTATAACTTATCACAGCACACTACACCACAATCAATTGGTTACACGATGATTTAAACAATGCACTTCTTCACACTACGCATATTTAATTTATACTAATGATAGAAGCGACAAAACACGTTCATGTTGTGATAAGCGATTCAAATCAGATGACTACTATTAGTAAACGTTTTACAATATTAATATTTGGATATAACACCTATCATCATCACGGTAATACTTATACATGTTAATATTGTTCTCGTTAAATATACATATTCTGTTTTAGTGTTTCAAATTTTATGGTATTAAATTTTATTTATTTTTGAATGTGCAATTCCGTTTTATCCTAACATAACTATTTATTTATTTATTTATACGGTTATAAGTGTATTTATAAAACGTAACAGATAGAAAATTAAGTTCCAATGATCTACTAAATATGACAAAGTTCTTTGAGACAATATCTTAAAAAATATATTTTTATCTCACTTCCATAATACCGTAACATATAAATTATAATAATTGTGTATATGATGATAAAATTACCAATTATGCGTAATATGTATATAAATTATTTAATAAACATTATTCGAATATCATAATCAATATTTATACTTTACTTCTATAGTCCAGATGATATTTTGCAAAATAATTTGGGATAAATATCGCGATGTTGTTTAGATTTTTTTAATTAGGTACTTACATAAAAAGCGAACACGAGTTTTGAAAAATGTTTGTCCTTATTTTCCAAATTTTTATATCTTTCTACTATGGTGTGTTATATTCGTTTATAGTTATCGTATGTTTGAATAGTTTTGGACGTTGCTTTAACTGTTAAAGTACATAAAATCTCACAGTGTAATGTGATGCGGCTGATTAAACATGTCACTATCTAAGTTCCATACAAGACTCGTCAAAATGGATTTGCAATATTTGTAAGTGTATTGCTAAGAAAAAGCGCCAGTTGCGTTTTTAAGGTACCGAATTAAATCCCATTTATCAATAGCGCAAAATTAAATAAAAGATTATATGCCATTCTGAATAAATATATTTGTTGTTATTATTGCTTATCTAAATAAGAACCACCCGTATACGACAAAAAAACAAAAAAAAACAGGAAGAAGTTGCAGATTGAAGATTTTGCATTTGAACTATGGAAAACATATATTTTAATAGGTGAGAGACAGCAATATTTTTGTACAAAAATATAGAAAAGTACTGATAAAGACTAACGGTTTATACCAAGGTGTAAGTGCAACAGTGCAAGTGGTAGAAACACTGTAGATGCCAACTTTTTATCTTTACTACGTATCTGGGCAGTCGAGCAGTTGAGGGAAGTAGAGCAACCACCCTCAGCATTCATTTATCTAATTTAATAGTTGGTATCAATTGACCTGCACCCTCTTCCTGTAAATTAATATGATTTGCAGATCTTGGGATAACGGAACAGAAACATAATCAAAAGTATATTTTGCACCAATTCTAGTCTAACTTCGTCTATACTTATAAAAATAAAAGGAGAAACATGTGTAAATTCAATGCATTCTGCAGTTGATTACAATTCATATTAGTTTTGATATTTTACGTCACAGTAAGCAAACAAACATACAACATTGCCTGTATCTAATATATCAGAAATTATTGATTTAATGTAAATAGCTTTATCACAGCACTCCAACAGCAGGTACCAAAGCATATACTAATTACTTCCATTTCAATCAGATATCAACTATGAAAATATTGATCATAATTAGCATGAACTTTTTTCACAAACTTCAATATCATTTTATCCAATATAATGTTTACTATAAAATTTATCATAAAAACAAAGCAAAATATCGGTTGATTAATTTTTTGTTCCATTTAATTTAGAAAGATGTTTTAAACTAGGCCATGATCATTTGCATGTTTATGTCATATGAACTAAATACACAAGGTCCTTATATACAGATCATTTAGTCTAGCTATAGTTAGCCAGCAAACGTAATTATTACGAATAATATACTCTTAAATATCATAGTTATCTAGAATTTAACTAAACATTTATATCCAAAACCAAGCGATAAAAAGCGCATACCTTCAAAATCTTGACTTTCTTGATTTGTTGCTATAACAGATTCTATTTTTTTAATTACAAATTCCGTTATATCTTCCTCTTTATCAAATGAATGCAATGTCTCACAAACATTACTAGATAACCATTCCCAATCTTTTTCTATTTCTTGCATTGTCATTGAACAAGCTATATCTGAAATATGAATTGTACTAACAAAGATTTACATTAATAACAATCGGGAACTTACTATAATAAACCTCCGATGTTGGAGTTTGATGTAGTATACGATATGGTGCAGGTTTTGTATCGAATATGCTATCCATTGTGCCCACAAGTAAAGATGACAGACCTTTTGATTTTCCATGGCCCTTTCGTCTTTGTAAGACAAAGTATTTGGATGAATGTTCAGTTTCCCTATTTGTTGTAAATTAGAAACAAATTAATTTATTCGGATATAATTCACGATTATATTATATTACTACCAAAGTGGATTAGCCAATAATACTTCTTCTGGTTTTATCCACATTTTAAAGTAAACAACAAATTTAAAATATCACGTAGAAAAATTGAATTTTAGTTTGCTATGAATTAATTTTATGTACATGTCACTCATTTGTACAATAATTTCTTAATGTGGTTACTACATTATTGATTATTATTACGACGACAATACGAGAAAAAATCTTTCTTCATGAAAAAAATCTTATTTGATAACTTCACTAAATACATATTTATTCTGACAGCTGTTTCAATGTACAGCTGACAGATAAAAGTATACAAATGATCTAAAGATACATATACCTACAGCTCATTTGCGCTACTGTGCTTATATGTACCTAATAGGAAGACGAGAAAGCAATTTGAAAAATAAGTTGTACTTAAATAATGCTAATATGGGTTTTGTATTTACACAATTTCTTTATTGGATCTTCTGTACCTAAATAGTTACAGACAAATATATCTAGAAATATCTTATTGAATGAAAATGCAAAGTTTGAGTTAAACATGAACGATATTTTATGATACTACATAAAAAGAGGAAATCTGTTCATAAAGTTCTTGTATATTATCGAAGTAAAGTAATTTACAACAGAAGCGACATGGGCGACGTTTTAAAAAAATCATCTCGCTCTCGTAGTAGCCGCAGAGTAATCAGGAGGTCAGAGGATTTGGCAGGTGTGAGTGAATAAAGTCGGTTGCTGGTGGCGGAGAAACATAAGCGTGCGGTCACAGGGACATCGCTCAACGGCAAAATAACTACTATAAAGTAGAACATTTTCCATTCATATCAAGCAGGTTCCATTTAATTTAAAAAGGTGGCTGAAGTAAACTAAACAAAAATGAACCTAAATACCGCAGCATAAAGATGGACAGATTTGAAATGTAATTAGTAAGTGATAGTATAATTATATGCAATGACACACATATTTGATGTAATAGGAATCGGTATAGTAATGGTGCAACTAACTGTACATAAGTTAGTTACAATAAGTTAGGCAATCTCCTGTGACTAGTAAAGTTCGCATCGTGTAGACAAAAAATTTGTTAAATGATTTACACATGCTGTTCTTCTTTGTGTGCAATAGTAATAGGTACTATGATAAAAATACATTTACATTGTACAACATTGGATTATTATTAACATTGATGTAAAGTTGAATAAACACTAGAGTAAATTAGTAGGACAAATTAAAGAAAAATTTTAAAATAATGTTAAGTTTAGTAAAATGAGCTTTATAGTAAGGTCAATGCGTTCTGTATTTTAATGTTGAAATTAGTTCAAAATCGAAACAATTTTTATTATAAAAATACGTACGAATACGTTTTGACACAACTGGACGCAACCGTTAAATTACGTCAATTTGTCACAATTTGTACAAAAGATAATCGTGTATTACTAAAGAAAATGAAGTAATACCGAGTGCAATAATTGAAGCCGCTGATAAAGCGACATTAGATTTGTTGCCCTCAAAATTTAAAAAGTAATTTTCATTGTAATAAAAATCTTTTGATATGTACCGAATTTTCTCTTGTCATTTTTGACAAACTGTCATTTACTTTTAACACTAAAGTGGCCTTTTTACGTTATAAAATCGCATTTTTAAGTGAAGTTAGCCGTGTTAAATGTCAACTTTTAACGGTGTTTGTAGAAAAATAGTATATTATAATACAAGTGTAGAAGTGTATAAGTAAGTCTTTACAGCACGCGCAACATGTTTAAAAGCACGCGCAACATGTTTAAATGTCCCAAGTGCTTTAAAGGCGCTTATACACGCGTATTATATGCTATTTTTGGTTCTAATCATAGACAAGAGAGACTATAGATCGGCAACTCTCGTTAAATTTTTCGGAACAAATCAGCGCCAGTGCAGGTGTAGTTTAGAACTAACATTCAAACGCGGGCTTTTTAAAAATGTTAAACGAAGATTCTACAGGTATTTGTAGCGCCTGTAAAATTATCTGTAAATTTGTAAGCATATTATCATATATGGCTACAGATTTACAGAGAACTTTACATTACGCTACAAACATGCAAAGTGTTCAATTAATATTTTCAGTACGCATAAGCTCCATAATGAACTGTCAACTAGATTGACAAGCTGATGATTGCTTTTATCTACCAAAAATTGAATAATAATGGCAATTCACCGTATTGTCGATACAATTCTTCCAAATAAATTCAAACTCGTGTAGCGAAGGAAGAGTCCAATAGTTTGCATATCTGTTTACTACGCCATTGTTCTCACATATCATTGAACATATTGAACTTTAATTTATAACATACTAGCAATGTTGTTGGTACACTTCTTGCCTGTTCTGCCTGCTTTGCGCAAGGAGTCAATCATTGAAAAACTGCTGAAGGGGATATCACAGAATCTGTAGTTCCAATTCACTTTGGTTACATCCATGTTGTAGACTTTCAGTCCCTACTCTCTTAAACCAACAGTTATAAAGCTTTAACAGCAAACTTAATTCTTCACCAAAACAAGTTTTTTCTATAAGATGTAATAACGCTGTCATTTCGTATTTTATGTTTTATCAGCGCGTTTTGACATGCAAACATCAAAACTGTTTGTCAATACATTCTATGAGAACAAATGTGAAATTAGCTTCACAGCTGGTGGCGCTAAAGCAGGTGTAGTTTGGAACTATTAAAAATTTTGACCTTGGGTATATTAGTAGATCCCCCGTGGTTCTAATTTTTAATAATAAACATAGAAACGGTTAGCAATTATTGTTGATTGGTTGCTATGACATTTATGTCAAATTTTGTGAATTTAGAATGGACAATATGAGTAGAGAGATTTCTTCGGAAGTTGAACGATTAGCTGAGCAAGCCGAATTGAAATTAATTCCACAAAAATCAAAAATTGCATATTATAAAGAATATGAGAAATTATTAGCTTGGATGACAAAAAAGAATTACCACACTGTGGACGAAACATTGATGCTATTGTGGCGCGATTACTGTCATTACTGTCATATGTAATGACAGTATATATGTTGTTGCCTATGCGACTTTAAAACACGCCGTGCTATAATGGCCCTTTTTCGCACGTAAATGCGTTCGAGATACCAACATTAGGATGCAGGTATAATAAAAAGAATATTTTGTAATCGCTTATCAAAACATGTCATTTCACGATTTGATTTGCGTGCGTCAACAGCCACTTTAAGTACTAGTTTGTTGGTACTAGTGTTTAAGTAAAGTTGGTACTTACTGTAACGTGATTAATTGAGTGATTCTTTAAAATCATATCAATAAATCATGATTTTATGGGTAATAAATTATCCACTGCAGTATTGGCAGCTTCCCGAATTTCAGGGGGACGCTAATGACAATTCTTGCGATTGAAATCAAATGTAGTGTTACAAACTTAATCAAAATTTGACAGTAACTGTCAGCTTCAAACATTCATGGACACGGTGTATATGCACTACTTTACTTTTTAAAAAGAGCATACATGATGACGCGTTCGCGCCCTTTTTTTGATTGGTTAAAAAGTTACGAGGTAACCTTCCAATATACGGACCTTGAGACTCACCAACTTAAGTTGTATGTTGGTGCAGCAATTGGTGTAAACTAAATCTGCAGCCGCAGATTGCACATGCATATGTAAGTATGTTTTTCTGTTATAGGTACTAAATTATACTGTGTTATTAAAATATTCAAATGATATTGTTTACAATACGCAAACAAACATCGCTGGGATTTAAAGCATTTGTCCTTCCCAAAGAAGCTTTACTCAATTTTCTTTTACGAAAACCCAATTGTTGTGATTGAGACAGTGAAAATAATCCAAACTGATATCTCGTAATTATCGTATAGGTATTCGCTGTATTTTACAGTTATTCATCAATCATTTTCCTGAACATTTATAATTTTGAAATATATAGCATAAATCTAAATCGAAATAAATTAATGCTGCTACA
>SMLS01061913.1:0-13361 GCA_004785975.1 Popillia japonica
AAGATGGAATTTATCATACATACTTTCTTATAATAAACACAATAAATAAATATAAACAGATTAAACTATCTTGATCTTATTTAATATAATATGTAGTATATTCAGATTTATTATACTTTTTAATATCTTTTCACGGATTTATGCTACCTACTTAATAGCGCGACAATAAACTGATTCAGGTAACTTGAGAATAAGTTGTACATGCACACAAAATCAATACTATATCAATATTAGATAATGCGCTTGGATATTGCGATAACGATGAAATTATCTATGTATATAATACCTACTACGCAAGATATACATAAGTACTATTAAAGAAAAATTAGAAATAATTATCTTATTGAAACAATTATACATGTAGAGTATATTATCCTCAGTTATTGCAGGATAAAAAATGTTACCTGACAACAGGAACACCAAGGTTTTCCGATACGGATTTTAATGAATCTCACCTTTATTATAGGGGAACCTTTCCTGAGTACCCAGATACAAGTTTTATCCTAACGCGCCCTAGTTTCTGAGAAAATCAACGTTGAATGAACGCGCTAAGTTGATTCCTTTATATGGATAGTTTCTCAACAAGCAAACCTTCGTAGCCCAGTGAATAAGACCTACGCCTGCCACATTGGTCGCTCGCATTCGATTCCAGTGCATTTTTTTAATCTTATTGTGCACAATATTACAAATTATATTTTATACAAATGTGTGTTTCTACTACATTTAAACAAGAAAATCTTTTTAACTATTTGCTTGAAAAAAAATGTATCCACAGCTTAATACAAGTGGATTATCAACATCACCTCCAAGAAAACGTGCTACTTTGGGGCGTGGGCATTTGTCTGTACAGGAAAAAAAAATATACTGAAAATGTACAAGAAAATTATTGATAGGAATCCTACAATAAAGGAAACACAGAAAACACTGCAAATTTCAAGCAGTTTAGGTAGCATACATCACTAGTTATAAATATGAATATTCGCCAGAGTCGTGTGGAACCCTCAATATAGTCTTTATAGTAATAAAATAGAATATGTTCAAAGGAAGTTTATTAAATTTGTGACAGCTAGGTTCAACGTGCCTACATACAGCTATAATCACTCCCTATTAGAATTTAATATGCTCTCTATTGAGACATCTCGCGTTCGTACTGATATTATGTTTTTATTCAAGATTTGCAATAATTTCATCGACTGTCCCGATCTGCTTTCATTAATTAACTTCAACATTCCTTCTTATGCTGTTCGTTCAGTGCCGCCATTTAGATTGCCAATTTGTAGAACCAACTCATTCAAAAATTCGCCATTAGTCAGAAACATGCACTCTTTCAATGAGAACTGCCCGCTTGTGGATATATTTAACACCTCGTTGTTTTCCTTTAAAAAGTGGCTGAGGCTTACTCTGATTGCTCGTTATCAATAATCTTATTTAACATTTATATAACTTAACCTTATTTTGAAACAATTGTTTTGTTTTTCTCTTATATTCCTTAGTTAGCTATTTTACTATTATTTACATTTGCTCTATGCTGTTTGTTCATTTGATTATGTTATTTATATTAATATTCTTTTTGTGTTTGTTTTATATTTGCATAGTAAACTATGACATTGTAATTTTGTGGATAACGTTTCTGGGTTCGTCCTGTTGTTATTCCAAAAAACTAAATAAAAATAAATAAATACAAAAAGGGCACTCGCTCTGTCTTGGAGAACTACAGACCAATCTGCATTCTTTCCAGTTGTGCACAAGTATTTGAAATTCTATTATATGACGGATTATATGCTTGTATCAAACCTCAACTATCTGAATTCCAACATGGGTTTGTCACCAACAGATCTACCACAACTAACTTGGTTGAAGTCACTCAATTTATTAGTGAATGCCTTGACAATAGACAGCAGGTTGATGTAATTTATACCGATTTTAGTAAAGCGTTCGACACAATCGATCATTCTGCTTTAATACGCAAGTTATCCTCCATGGGTTTATCTTCTAATAACGACAAATTTTGTCAATCTTATCTTAATAAGAGATTTTGCTACATCCATTATAATGGTTTTCTATCCTCTTTCTTTTTGGCTTCAACAGGAGTGCCACAAGGATCTAATCTAGGAGCATACTGTTCAACATCTTCCTAAATGACCTTCTCAAAGCTTTAAACTGTAATGTTTTAACCTATGCGGATGACATTAAGATTTATCGCAACATCACTTCGGTATCGGATTGCTTAGTTTTACAATATAATCTTAGCTTCATTAACCGGTGGTGCAGTGATAACAGTTTAATCTTGAATATTGAGAAATGTGCTATAGTCTCGTACTCCAGTGTTAACAATCCTGTTCTATTTCACTACAGTGTGTCGCAAACTCCTCCCCTAGAGTTTCTAAATTCAGGGATCTCGGCGTCCTTTTGACTGCAATCTGTCTTTCACTGAGCTTATAACTGAACTGTCCTCCTTGGCATCTAGAACTCTGTCTTTTCTCATCAGATCTTACAAGCATTTCGCTAATCTGACTGCTCTGAAGGTTCTTTTCTATTCTCTTGTTCGCTCCAGGCTGGAGTATGTTTCAGTTGTGTGGTATCCTCATTACCATTTTCAAGAACTACTCTTAGAGAGGGTTCAAAGGCGCTTTCTTAAATATTTGTGTTACAAGATTGATAGTACATACCCTCTTCGCGGTACAGACTATGTGCTCAGTTACTCAACAGGAATAATTTTCGCTCCGTATCTCAGCGAAGACAGGAAGCTAGCGGAAGATTTCTAGTAAAATTAATTAACAACGAAATTGATCCGGCAGCGTTACTCTCTTGTATCAGGATTAACATACCTCAATATAACATGAGATCGGTAGATCCGTTTTATATTTCAAGAACTCGAACGAATATTATGTGTAATACCCCAATCACACACATGTGCAGGAATGCTAAGAATTTCTTTCCAGGCCCATTTCATTAGGAAACTTCTCTTTGTTTTTCTTTTTGTTTCTGGTTCCACTACCAAAAATATTTACAATTAATTTAATTTTTTTGTTTTTTTTTAATATAATGTATTATTATTATTGTAGCACTGTATATTTTTTGTACTTGCTCTCTTTTTTGTAAACTCTTTTTCTTTCAGTATGTCCTTTTAAGGGAATTGTTTAATTCTGTTGGACAAATACACATTATATATTTACAGATATTTAAAACACAATCGCAAAACTTTATTGCTCGAACGTGATGCCATTGTTTTGTGGAGGCGAAGATATTTATCTTCAATATCAAAATATAGAAATCAGCAACGCCCAATCTATTATTTAGAGGAAACATGGCTGAATGAAGGGCACACAAGATCAAAAGTGTGGGTAGCTGTTAATATTACTACACACAAACATATAGATGGTGTAACTACTGGTCTCACAAATCCTACTGGTAAAGGAAGACGTTTAATTATTTTACATCATCATCAAGCCGTTCAATCCATGTGGATTATGGCTGACGCTGACGAGGTGGATTAGTCCTTTTTTTCCTTATTTGAAATCCGTTGTGGGTCCTGGCTATCTTTATCATTTTCTTCCGCTCCTCTCTGTCCCTGCACTTCGATTTCCAATCCGTCACTCCTATCGTCCTTGCATCCTCCTCCAAAGCGTCTCCCCATCTTTTCCTTGGCCTTCCTCTGCTTCTGGTTCCTAGTAGGATCCACTGCGTTATCCTCCTAACCATTTCTGTTGGCTTTCTCCTCATTATATGTCCTGCCCATCCCAATCTATTTGCTTTAAAGCATCTTATGATGTTTTCTCGTCTGAGCTCCTCTTTTATCTCCCTGTTACTTTCCATTATTACTTCCCCATCATCCGTTATATTTGGCCTCAATATTGTCCGCATTATCTTTCTTTCTATTATTCTTAGATCTTGTTTCTCTTTTCGATTTATTACCATTGATACCTATATTTCTATTTTCGTTTTTTAATTAGCACTTTATTTTTTAATAGCAATTTATTCGTACCGTATGCCTGGTTGCCTTTTAAAATTCTCTCTCTCACTTTATCTCTTATAGTTCCTCCCACTGTAACTCCCAAATAATTGAAAGAGGAAACTGCTTCGAAATTGTATCATTGTGTTTTTAAAAAGTTTTGTGCTTTCACATCTCTTTTCCCCAGCTTCAAGTATTTTATCTTTGCTTCATTTATTATCATACCAAATTTTTGTGCTTCTCCATCTAAATCTTCTATGGTTCTTATCAAAGCATCTCTTGTATTTGCTGTTATTGCAACATTGTCTGCGTATGCTATTAGTTGTATCTGATCGGTCATAATATTTTTCTTGTCTAGTATTGTTCTTCTTATAACTCCCTCCATCACTAGATTAAACAATGTTGGCGCTATTGGGTCACTTTGTTTCACCCCTTTATTTATCTCAAATGTACATATCTGTTGTTGTTCCCTGGAATCTCACTTTGGCCTTTGTATTTTTCAAACTCACTTCTAGGATTGTTCTTAGTTTCTTGGGTACTTCTGATATTTCTAACTCCTTAAACATTTCCTTTCTGTAAAGCGGATCGAAAGCACTTATTTTGAAACCTATGAATATTGTGTGTTTCTTTGCCATGTTCCCATATCTTTTATTGCTTTTATCTTTCATTGCTTTGTTGTTCTACATATATATCTTTGTAGTAGTTTTAGTTTAGTTTGGCTTTTGAATTATTACTTACCTATTCATAAGTATTCTTTTTGTATTATGTGTGTATAATGTATTAAAATGTTTATTATGTTACCCTGTAAATGGTTTCTGTTGGGTAATAAAATACTATTATTATTATATCTTTTGAAAATTCTGTTCCAACGTGTGTAGGGCGTTAATCGTGGATCTTCCTGGTCTAAAACCATTCTGGTAGTCTCCTAGAATTCCCTCAGCGTATTTCTTTAATCGTTTATTTACCAGATTCGCCAAGATTTTGTAGGCAACATTCTGTAAAGTTATTGACCTGTAGTTTACGCATTTCTTCTTATCTCCCTTTTTATGTATGGATGTAATTATTTCGGTGTACCAGTCTTCGGGTATCTTGTTTTTTGTCCATATTAGTTTTATCAGATGACATATTCGTGCTTGTAATTGCTATCCTCCATATTTTAGCAACTCTATTCTCTATTCTATTCTTCTAGTATTTCCTCATCACTGGGACTCCGTTCTTGGTTATCGTTTTGTAATAGCTGCTCAACTGGATGCCGTAATTCCTTATTTTCTTGTGTATATAATATTTCTTTGTAGTGTTCCATCCAAATCTCCTCAATTTTATTAGCGTCATTTTTAATTTTTCATTATTCCTCTCGTTTTAGTTATTTCTGTATTATATTGTAGTTTTATATTTCTGTAGAATTCCTTTATTTTATAACTGTGACTTTATTGTTCTATATCTTCTAGCTTTGTATTTATCCAATCGTTCTTCTTCTTCTTTTATATGCTATTTGCGATGTTCCGTTTTATCTCATATTCCTTTCTTTTTTGTTGTTGCCTTGTATTGATCCATTCAACTCTTGCTAAATATTTCTGCATTCTTGCTCCTTCGCATTTCTGGTCGAACCAGTCCTTACTCCTACATCTTTTCGTTGTTCTGTCTAAAATCTCTTCAGCTGTTTCTGTAATATTCGTCTTTATTTCTTGCCACATCTCGTCCTCTTCCTCAGAGATCATTACTTATCCCGAATAACTTTTGAGCTTTCGTCTTCCCATCTTCTCCTAATTTCTTGATTTTCCAGCAACACTTGCCATCTTTTCCTGTTTTCCTTTTTCCTATGTTGGTTCTTCATTTCTAAGCTTCTTATTGTTGCTATTACCAAGTAATGGTCTGTTTCAGACTGTGCTCCTCTATATGTTCTAGTGTCTATTGTCTTTCTGCTTATTTCCCTTGTTGCGATTATATAATTAATTTGATCCTCAATTGCTCCTGCCGGGTGTCTCCACGTAACCTTGTATTTTATTGGATTTTTGTTGATAAGAAGATCATATTGAGTGATCCTGCTAGTTAACTTAATCTGTGCCCATTGTCATTCGTTTCGTTATGTATTGTTCCTCTTCCGTTTCTATTATTTCCTTTAAATATTGAGCATTTGCATCGTCCAGTATTACAATTCCATTTTGCTTTGTCAGTCCTTCACATACTTTGCTTAAATTTTCATAATATTTCTTTTTCAGTTTGTTCTGCCACTTCTGTAGGTGTATATATGTTGAGAAATGTAACGTAATAATCTTTTATTTTCAATCTCAATATAGCAATCCGTCCATTACCGGTGTGAACTGTATTACATTATCCATAACGTTCTTTCTTAGATAGAAACCTACTCCGTTGTTTCCTCTTTTTTCTTCTCCACTATACACAAACACGTATTTATCTTTCACTATTTCTCCAGACCCTTTCCATCTTGTTTCTTGCACAGCCGCGATGTCTACGTCATATTTGTCCAGTTCTTTTGCTATTTCCGTCATTTTGCCTATTCTTAATATGGTTTTCACGTTCCATGTTGCTATTCTTATTATTTTCCTCTTGTTGTTTTTCTTACGCTCTATTTTTTGTTCTAGTTTATTTATTCCAGTTCTCGTGTCCTTCTTCATCGCCACTGTCTGCATTGTATTCTGTTGTTCCTTAGCTTCAGTTACTACTTGAAGGAAGAAAAACAGGCGATTACCACGATGAAATGTATTTAAATGTTTTTGAGGAGTGGTTCAATAATATTTTTACGAAATTACCTGGCAGTAGTGTTATTGTAATGATAATGCATCGTACCATAGTAGAAAAAAGGAAAAAGTACCAACAATTTTAACACGAAAAGCGGAAATGCAATAATAGTTACTTCAAAAACAAATACCGTTTGATCCCTCCATGGTGCGATTAGAGTTATTATAAATAATAAATCATCACAAGAAACGTCAACACCCGGAAACCCTCATCATATAGACAGTGATAATGATTCTGCTGAAGAACTATAGAATTATGTATTAAAAATATAGTATCATTATTGATAAATTAAGTTACACCAGTTTTTATCGATATGTAGTTTGGTGGATCAGCTAATACTTCTGCTACTACTATTGTAATTTATAATAGTATGTAATATTAACTTTAAATTTCTAAAATACAAAGATATTTGATGTAGTATGTACAAATATAATGCAAATAATAAAATACATAACATTATTGTGCACTTATTTTTTTTATAAATGTGTCGTATACGTGATGTTTATTTAAATATCCAGTGTAAATAACAAGTACTTTATTTGATTCTAATACATCCTTTAATTTACCGCCAAAATAGTTGTCGGTTTAATTGACCTAATGTGAAGCGGACTTTATTATTTGGTCCGCGTAATAAAAAACAAGGTAGGTATAGTAAATACATATAAGACTATGACCAACATGAAAAGACTTTTCCAATTAAATTTAAAAAAGCAGAATTTAAAACCAGCAAATGGAAAAAGTTGATCAAAATTTAATCAACTTGTCAAAATAATAACAAATCTTACACAAAAATTTTAGTTTAGTGAGAGGCTCTTACAGGGAAGACGTAAGCAATTCCCATGATAATATCTTAGACAGGTTCCCAATACAATGCGTAGTTTATTTTAAGATACGTTTCACATTTAAGTAGAATCTTATTCTAACAACCCACGCGGTAACATTTAAAGGCCGCTTGCCAGTGACGAATACGCACAAAAAGTAAGTTTAAAATTCACTATAAATATATATGTATATGTATGTATATGGAAAATAAGGAGATTGTTTAAAAAATCTTACGGAAAAAGAATGTATATTTACTTATTCGTATAATCAGTTTAGTTTCCATACCTATACCTCCTCCATACATGCATACATATTTTAATTCAATTCGTTGCATCACTATTGCTACTACATACATACATAGAATTGCACCTATTATGCCCACTATGTCAATGAAATCACTAACAGCTCAGTTCTTTAATATAATGTATTCAGCGCATATTATGATTTGACGACACAGATACATTGCGGTACTCTACGAATTCTTACAGTGAACCAATTTAAAATTCACAAATTCAAACGAAGTGAATCCACGTTTCTCGCTTTCAACCAATTCAATTTTAATTATTTGTCATTTAAAGTTTGTTACATCTTTTAAATGTTATATAGAAACAGTAATTATAAATTTCGTTTTCCCACACTACTCTTAGAATTAAATGGAGTGTAAACTTGCGAGCCTGTCTTAAAAAATAAAATAGAACTTTAGAAAATCCTGCTTACCATTGTTATTAATTAATACACATAAAATTACACATAAAATTCACTTAAACACACACTTATGACACATATGATGATTTCATGTGTGGTTATCGAAACACAAATGATTTTTACTAATAAGGAACTATTATTTTATATTACACTTCGTTCACTAGAAAATGTGTGCGATTATTAGATAGATGATAGAGATAACAACATACCGATGCAATATAACCCAAACACACAACATTCTGTATTTTTTTAATTTTCCTTATTGATGATTTGCTATACTATCGAAAGATAAGTTATTTTGTCATATTTAAACGGATTACGAGGTCCTTATGCTACTTCAAAAAGGAGTTCAAAATATATAAAGCGCTAGGATTAAAGAAGCAAAAAAAGAAAATACATATGGTATGCATTGAGAGAAGCGAAAGAATTCAATCAACCATTTTAGAAATCTAACATAATACTTATAAATTAACAAAGGGAAGGTAAATCTACAAGGAAATCCTTTATAGTCTACTAAGTAAAGTATGTGTGTAAACACATGCACTACTTTAGTTTTATGTAGCACATACAAGAAGGAATACAAGAATGAAATTGGTATAATCTGTATGACGTTTTAGCGACAACATTTAACGAACACAATCATACCGTCTCAATTTCACTGAACTATTTTGATCTCAGTTCGACCTGTTGACTTACTGTAGACTTATACAATGACCATACATGAACAAAAAAGTCCGCAATATAGTTGATTTTATTATCTTAGGTTTGGCTAATCAGTTAGACCGTTTTACCAAACATTGCTCAACTCGTCCAGAAGGGCTTGGTGGAATTGTTCGTTGTGTATTCCTTGTGCGATTTCCGATACCAGACCTCTACATAAAGAACCAAAAATAAAATACCCGATTATCACCCCAATACCAAGCAACATAGTAAAAGTGGCAGAATTCGGAAATTCACTAACAAATGAACCGTTGCGTTTCTTATAAATGCATATTAGCCAATTTCCCACAGCACACAACGCCATTCTATTACAAACCGAACTCTTATCAGAAATGTGTGCTTATTAAAGATACCGGCACTATCCCATTTCTTAGTTGCCAGAGAATGTTTCCGTAAAGTCTTGAATGATCGTTCCTCGAAAACATTCCTGATAAGCACTTATTGATTCCTATATAGAACCAATTGTACTAAAGCAAAATCTGTTAAATTCCTTGCACTAATATTTTCTCTAATACGTACGACTAGCCCTCTTGATACTAGCTAAGAGTCAAGATAGTAAAAACCTGCAATATTAGGAGAATGGTCTCCACACTAATCGATTTAAGGAATTGAATATTCCGTTAAATTGTTTACATAAGTATTCCGTTAATGTTAGGTAGTGAAACATGATCGTGTTTTTTCCTACGTTTAGATTTCTTTTCTAAAATCTCTGATAAGTTGAGGACCGATTTAGATTTGCTATTAGTTTCACTTATAATTTTATTTTCTACAGCGATACATTTCACATTAACTCCGTGGAATTTCGTATTCAACTCATTCAGGTGATCAAAAATTGTATTAACTATAAGTACATATGTTGATATATATGTTGATCAAACATTCTGGAACCTTTTTTTATTCAGTAATATTTGTTCATGATGAGAAAAGCATTTATTCCCTCGCAATTTTAAAAATGGTGTTTTCATGCTTCTAGCTCACCCAACAGAATAAAATTGATTGCGAAAGAATGAAATTCCTTTTTAGTCTATTAGTTTAACTTGAAAGAAGCCATATTTCTTCTTAAATACATGGATGATAAATAAAATTTTGTACTCTCTTGCCTACTCTAAAATTTGTTTCAATGCTTAATTGCTCTTATTAATTGTTAGTTAACAAAGTCAATTCCATAAATACAAGATTAATTTGTTTAGAAATAATGTTAAACTCGACTTTACACTAAGCAAAATACTATCGCATTAACGTTAAAATAACGTGCACATGTGTCGTGCGATGTTATTTCGATATGTGAAATCATATCGCTGTGACATCTACTTAACCTCTTATGTCCGCCTAACTAAAAAAATCACATGAACGTTAGATTACTAACATCAATTGACTTATAACATCGCAGTGATGACTTGTAAATAACATCATATTGATATTGTTAAATGGATGTGATTGTAGCAACCTCAAATTGAATTGTATTCTATAATGCAAACAACCTGCAATGCAGCGACTCAAAATGAGCTCTTCACATGCTCGGCAAAATATTATTTCAAAGAATCTCCGTGAGCAAGCAATATGCTTTGTCGAGCTTGTACCCGTATAATGATGCAACCCGAGAAATTCATTTGAATTCATAGTTTATTTTGCCAAGCACTTGCAGAACCCATTCCGACCCGGTGCATTGCACTACCGAGAATACAGTTTTATCACGAGGTATCACATAGCGATGGTAATTGGACGAATAGAGCAAAATTTGTGGCACGTTCAAGGTATCTTGAAAACATATGTGCAAAACTTTGTCATACCCAGACCTTACCGAAATCACATAGCCTTCTGTCCCTCCAAAACTATTGGGAAATTTTTAGAGACATTAAACAATATATTTCAAATATTTATTTATTCAAAATATAAAATCTATGGACATATTTATTTATATAATTTTTTTATTTTGAAAGTCTTATGCGCCTTTGCTTTGCGTGGCGAAAATAGTCCATTACATATGTTTCAAAATCTCTGTGTGTCATAATTTTCAAGATCTTCGTGACTGCACCTATAAATATTTAGTTTGTCATTAAATTCTTATTTAGTTATACTTAACTGTATGTAAATGGCATTATAAAACGTAATTACATAATAAATCTTTAATAAGTTTTAAATCTTTAACTTTTATGTTCTGGCCAGTCCAAGAAAAATGCTCTGCAATTCCATAATCAAGTCGGCGCGAACGGTGCCGTACCTAACATTGCATCTTCCTTTTAAACGTTTTGCAAACATATAAATATTGTTATTATAAATAACATCACAGGACTACATTAATTGCATGTTCACTAAACATCTTGAAAGTTGTTAATGCGATAATAATTAAAACATATTTATTAGACGTTATTTTAATGTAACCTAAACAAACGTCTGCAGGCAGTGTCTATTTAACGTTTATTCACCATTTAGGTGTAGACGTTGCTTTTTCATGATGCATGATTTCAACTTTCTGCGACGTTCACCGAATGTTACATGTTTAGTGGGATTACTACTTCAACAAAGACAACTTTTAATTAACAATGATAGAATAGAAACGGGATTTTTTTTGTTTTGAAAACGACATGCATTTTACAAAAAGTCTTACATTTTTTTGATACCTTCTCTACCATCACTTCCTACAGCCATGCTTGTTTGTTTTCCTTCCAATTTTGCATTTCAGTTTTAAGTTCATTAGAGTTAAGTACCTATATTGTAAGTTCATTTATAAAATTTTGCAACATTACCATATAAGTAGGTATAGTCAACGACCATTAATTCCGAGATTTCTGCTCTTTTTTCCAACCAGTATCAAGTTTTAGTTTCTCATTTTCTCTATTACTTGCGTTGTACCAGCTTCTGCATATGTTGTTTTAAAGTTTTCATATTTTTTCTCATTTTACTGTATCATAAACGGTTCCAAGAAACAAGTTTTATATTTTCTTGTTCAAATTTGCACATTTTCACAACGCTTAACAAGAAATCTTACAATAATGTAACTTGATGTTTTGTAAAAGTTTATAAACAAAAATACTTGTCATCTCCTAGAATTAGACGTAGTGACAACTGCGTTAACTGTTTTATCCCCCTGATCTTTCTGCCCCGATTGAAATGGAAGAAAGATACGTAATAGCTACTCCAATTGCGAAAGTAGTAAAAAATATACAACAACACTTGCTTATTGTTAATATGTTATTCCTTTTGTACTTATTGATCTGATTGTATAAAACATTTATTGATACATATTATGTACCTATATTTATTTTATTTGATACTATAAAATAAATAATATGATTAGCATAAGTATTCTTTTATAAACGTAGTGCATAGCAAAACTGTTCTTTCTCAAGAACATATGTAGCTCTCATAGCTGCCAGCTGAAATTATTGTGGATAATGAAATTATTTATATAAGAACGAATAGCCATACTATGTTCAAGACCTAGCTACATATTTACACACTATATAGGTACATAGGTAACCCTGTAATATATTAAAAATGTGTTTTCATAATATAATGTTCTTTTTATTAGTGCAAAATAAAGTCGCATTATACATCTCTTGCACAGCCTCGTTTACTTTAATATTTTTCCTGGCTACATTAGTAACCTAATCCAAAAATTAAATAACAGGGCTCTTCCTGGAAAGATCCATTATAAAGCTACAAGTGTATTAACAACAAAACAGGATTATCGACTGCAGACTCATTATGAATTTATTATACATAATCAATAATATTTCATCACTTTTATGGTACAGTAATAAAGAGAACTATAAAACCCTCACAACAATATTAAATCTTTAATTACCTACCTGTATATGAATGAAAATATGCAACTTATTTATTGTATTTAAACACATAGTTCAAATCAAAACCAAATTTAATAGATATGACTGCTTCAAGTACTTGTTTAGTCAATAGATAGTGTTCGCTTTTGTTTCTCTTGTGCTTGTATGTTGCCTCGAGTCGAAAATTGTTTCCAAATGCTATCGGAGTCAGTTTTACCACACAAAATGGTGTATCTCTGAAGGTATCTTAGATAAATTTGTTAAAATTTAGTGGCTGAATTGTTTGTCACAAACCACGTGGATGTTATTGAAAATTTAGGCAATAGATTACATTTTAATGAAAACTTGGATTTCATATACATAACGAAACTAGCCATTTTTATATCAGGCAAGATGATTTATAGCAGAGGTAAAAGAAATACGTCGAACATACTGATACTAATATGTATTAATATGTGTCTAATTATTGTTTCACAAATGGTATCCCAATAATTATGTAAGTGAAGAAGAAAAATAAAATTAGAAATTGAGTTATTCTGGCTAATTAGTTAGAGTTTCAATGAACGTTGCAAATAAAAAGAAATAAGTATACGATATCAACAACACGCTTACCT
>SMLS01061914.1:0-36321 GCA_004785975.1 Popillia japonica
AAATTGATGATGTCCTTGCGGGATAAAGCTAGGGCTAAATATATACGGCTTGGCACGCCTCAGAGTCTTGAATATTACAGGTCACTAAGAAATTTAACAACTAAATCCATCAGGCTTGAAAAGAAAGCTTATTACAATTATGTATGTGGTTCGCGGACCAATGCGGCCATGTGGCAAAGTTTGAAACACTTAAACTTAAGAAATCGTAAAAACATTCACATTCCTGATAATTTAAGAGATGTAGAAGCTATCAATCGTACATTCGTAAATTCAATTCCGGGTTCCACTAATCCAAATATCTTTAATCTGTACTCCGGCATTCTTAACGACAGTCTTTCTTTTGAACTTCAATTTGTTAATCCTGATATGATATATAAGATAATCTCGAGTATTGACTCTAATGCAATAGGTTACGATGGTATTAACATTTGCATGTTGAAGATGTGCTGCATTAACTCCTGCATTGAGAAATCGGCCTTTCCAAGTAATTGGAAGATGTCTGTCATAACTCCCCTGCCTAAGGTCTCTGTGCCTAGAAACTTTGGAGATTTGCGTCCAATCAATATTCTTGCTACCATGTCTAAAATTTTTGAAAGAGTAATTTGTTCTCAAATCTACGAGTATATCAATACTAATAATTTACTTCCTGCAGTGCAGTCTGGCTTCCGCAAGGGATACAGCTGCACTACTGCACTTGTTAAAGTCACAGACGATATAATTGATGCGACCGATAAAGGTAAAGTTACTGTACTAGTACTGCTAGACTATAGCAAGGCGTTTGACACGGTTGATCATAATATTTTGTTGGATATATTGAAGTACATTGGTTTTCAGGAAAAGTGCTTGCATCTCATGGCAAGTTACCTTTCAGATAGAAAGCAAATGGTGCGACTGGATTCTTGCATGTCCGATTTCTTACCGGTAAATGCTGGCGTACCGCAGGGTTCTGTTTTGGGACCGTTATTATTCTCTATATATACATCTAGACTTTTAAATTGTATAGAGTTCTGTGCCTCACACATGTATGCGGATGATACGCAGCTTTATTTTTCATTTAATCCCTCGGATTGGCAGTCTGCCAGGGATAAGGTTAACTCTGATTTGAGAAAAGTGTACCAGATATCTACTGCTCACTGCCTAATTATTAATCCGATGAAAACACAGGTTGTGCTGTTTGGAAATTCATCTCATTGTGCATTCTTGGAGCGCTGCATAACTATTGAGATTAATAATCAACCAATTGATTTTAGTCGTGAAGCTAAGAGTCTTGGACTGACGATTGATAACAGCTTTAGGTACCGCACACAAATATCTAAATATATTAGTCGGGGATACTTTTATTTAAAAAAAGTTTATCCGTATAAACATCTGCTGAATAGCAGCATTAAAAAAAAATTATGTGAAGCATATGTTCTATCTGCGTTTAACTACTGCGTTCCTGTATATCATTCAGCCATTGATCAATGTACTGCTCACAGAATCCAATTAATGCAGAACTCCTGTTTGCGCTACATTTATGGTATACGTAAATATGATCGTATTTCACATGCACTTGGCTGGGCGGGCTGGTTGGATATGCGGCAGAGGAGAGAGGTGCAGGTTATGTCCTTTTATCACGGGATAATTCTAAGCAGGACCCCACCTTACCTATATAATAAAATAACTTACAGATGCGATGTACACAACATCACTACCCGTTTTCGGGGCCTTATTTCACCCCCACAGCATTTCACTGCTTTGTTCCGGCGTTCATTTCAATATAATATCTATACGATGTATAATCGGATTCCTTCTGAACTGAAGCAGTATAATCTTAGACTATTTTCCTCTAAGATTAAGGAACTGTTGCGTGCTGGTCTTGGCGGTGATGTTGCAATGCTCTGATGTCTCGTTGTGCTTTGCTATTTTTTTGTTTCTTCTAGATTCTATTCTTTGTCAATTTATGTTTTGTTAATTTACTGTTCAATGAAGCATAATACATAGCAATTGTGAATCGCCGAATAGTTCAATTAGTTTCAGTGTTATACCCTTATATATTTCTATTTGTAAGTAGTTTTTAAGCATTTCTTTTCTCATTACCATTATTTTCTATTGTCATGGTTAGATAAATCAGTATGAACAATTTACTGAATCTCGCCATGTGGTTGTATAGGTAATTATATATATATATTTTTCTTTATTTATTATTTTTTTTTTGTTCTCTATTTGTTTTCTATACAATAAAGACATTTATTATTATTATTATTATTAAATATTTAGTGGTCTTACTTGAAGTAGAGGGCTGCCTGAATGTACCCTGTGGACGTGTTGAATGAGAAGATTCAAGAGGACAACCAAGGTGGTCTCGGAAAGGCGATATAAATAGGAAGAATCTTTAAGTTTGACGAACTCTCTTAACACAGGATCTTATTATCCAGATAGTTTTTCCACTTTTTTAGGTCAATGATAACACGAACAAAGATCAAATTTATTCCAAAACCTTTGCAATATATATAAACTGGTTTTCGTAACAACTTCGGCAGTGGAATAAAATTGACATTTATTTCGTGTCAAATTATAAATAAATAACTAGCCCTGCCTATCACCAAATTATCTACAGAGAAAGAAATTCAGTAATGTATAGAATTATGCTTACAATATAGTGGACAATTTAAGATATTTTGAAATGTAAATTTATAATCATAACACTAATGCTCCTTATATCACTGTATTTTTTTGTCAAGCTCTAACAATTCTGTTCAAAAACTAGGGAAAAACATGGCAAAAAAACCTAGTCAAGAGCTTAATTTTATAAAATTCAGGCGTGATTAGGTGATTAAATTATTATAAATAATACTTAAATTTTCTGTATCTGTTCTAAAATTGACCGCGTTATTTTCTTCTTTAATGTATGTCATTTCATATATTAATCATTTTTATAACTATTTTCTTTTTTTAAAATCCTAACATTTTCAAAATCAAAGTTATATCGTAATTCTTTAGAATGCTTAGACAAAGCAGTTTCCGCGGTTACGTTATGGGTTACAGTGTATTGATGATTATACATTCGTTTTTTTAAATACTGTCTACTTTGCCCTACGTAACATTTATTACAGTCTTTGCATTCTAATTTATATACGACGTTACTTTGATTATCTTTTTTAATGTTAGTTTTTAAATTTGTAAATAACTGTCTGTTATTGTATGGTGTAAATGATATGTTTATATCTGATTTTTTAAATTCGTATTTAGTTCTGTCACTTAAGTCGTTAATGTATGGAATTGTGTGATATATTTTACTATTTTGTTTATTGCCTGTGTTGTATATTTTATGTATGTTTTTTTTATTAATTTCTCGTAAAATTCTTTTGGATAACTATTTTTGTCCAAAATTGATCTAACTTTGCTTAAATTCTCTTTCCTAAAATCAGGATGTGCTAATTTAATAGCTTGGTCAACTAAACTATTAATTACTATTAATTAAAAAAGTGGAAAAACTATCTGGATAATAAGATAAGTTAAAAAAGGTCATAAAAATACATATATTAACACAGAATCGGATATAGAACATCATCACACGCAACAACCCGGCAGCAAAGATGGAGAAATATTACCTGACCTTAAGTAGACTATCAAGAAACTATTAAGGATGCAACTATTTAACGTTTCGCATCCACAAGATCTTTTATTTATTTTCTCTCATTATACTGAAACATGTAACTAATGTATAAGCCATGTCCACAAAATTATTGTCGTGTTAAGTAATTACCCCCATAAAGCCTCAGGAGTCTATTATAAGATAATTGACAATCTCAGAAAAGTATAATTTCATTCTTTAAATGAAACATAATGCATGACCGCACTAACATTTTATTTAAGCATGTTATACGATATGGGTACTGATGTTAAAATATTCGTTTGAGTTGATTGCAGAGCCATTGTGTGATATTATAAATACTACATTTCAAACAGGAATATTTCCGTATCAGTTAAAAAGGCAAAAATTATACCTCACCATAAAAAGGGAGAATATCAAAATATTAATAATTACAGGCCAGTATCTATCTTGCCTGTTTTTTCTAAGGTAGTTGAGAAAATTATTTTTAATCAATTAGTTGCATTTATTGAAAAATATAAAATTCTCTCAAGCAGTCAATTTGGGTTTAGAAGAGGTAAGAGCGCGGTATATGCGCTGCTTGATTTGACGGATATGGTCATGGGCAACTTCGAGACCGGGGTGTGCTCATTGGGGGTGTTGATGGACCTGAGAAAAGCGTTTGATTACGTATTGTATTCAATTTTACTATATAAACTAGATTACTACGGTGTTCGGGGAATTTCTCTAAGTATGTTTGAGATGTATTTGTCAGGTAGAACTCAAAGCTTTTTTTATCAAGGAAAATTGAGTGGCGCGCTTAGCAACGAGAAAGGTGTACCATAGGGTAGTATAGTATAGGGTCATTTGTTATTTTTGGTATACATCATCTTCCAGCACTCTCACCTTATCGCATAATACTTTTTGTAGACGGTACAACATTTGTAACAAAATTAACAAAAGATAAATGTTCTGATTGCAAACACGATAGTGTCGACGGCTAATCAATGGTTTGTTGCAAATAAGTTGCAATTTAATATTGACAAAAAAACGTTATAAAATACTCAAAAGATAATATGTAGCACACCAAATTTCTAGGTGTGTATGCCGCCTCGAAACTGACCTGGAAGGTGCACATAGAGCAACTATGTTCAAAGTTATCGTCAATAACCTACGCTATCCGGCGAGTCTGGCAGAGAGTAGGGGTGGATGCCTCTATTGCTCCCTACTATGCTATGTTTCAATGTATTTTAACATACGGTAATTATCACTTGGGGGACAGCGGGTAATACAGACCAAGTATTTATCCTACAAAAATGAGCTATACGTGCAATTGCAAATATCCTTCATATCAAATCTTGTGGAGCTTATTTTTAACAATTAAATATATTAACGTACCCGTCTTTAGTGATATTTTACAATCTAGTTTTCTTACATGAAAATAATTCGAAATTTAAAAAAAAAATTCAATTTTATGATTACGACACCCGGAATGCATCAAATATAAGTATGCCATTGCATCGACTTGCCGCAACAGACAGAACTCTTCTTGGGATCAGATTATATAGGTAATAAATTGCCGAGTTCTCTGCGGACGCTTCCAATTACACCATTTAAAAATAAACTTAAAGGTCATTTGATTCGAGGGTGCTACTATAAAATCTCTGATTTTAAAATGTAATAGTTTTATTTATTTATAGTTTTATTTATACATTGATATTATCTTTGTACGAATGTATAGGTCTGTACGTGTCTATATGTGTCTATATTATTGTTATTATTATTATAGTCATCAAGATCATGGCATATTGTGAGATAAAGCTTGTATTTAAAAAATTGACAAATGTAATCTGCTTTTATAAAATGTATAATTAGGGTCTAGTCATTTGAGCTTTTAATGTTAATCTCCACAATACGCTAAATAAACTAACCCCTTAGACTTTTAAGCACCTTGTCTGTTGGAGGTAGTTAGGTGGTAGGGGGTGAACAAAGCTCGGTCAACCAGGCGCCGCTCAGTGCACTCCGATCCTTGACGCTGGAAAGTGTGCGCGATTTTCCCATAGCTCAATTCAAAATTACGGAGTTTCTCACTGAAAAGTCAAAGAATCTCGTCGTCTCCGTGTTAACGGTAAGTGATTTCATGTTTACCGTTAACTTAAAGCGTAATTAAAACACCTATTTGCTAATATTTTTAATAGAACGAAAAAATTATAAATTAATAATGTGTGCGGAATTAAGTTTTGGTGATAAAGTTTTCGTTCACCTCTCTTTTTTCATTAAAAATTTGTGACCGCCTAAATGTAAAATATGCGATTTACTTTGAATGTAAATTTATCAAGCATTTAGCAGCGGTAAATTCTCATCTCTCATCTCTCGGCAACTTTTTTGTCTTAGGGTGGAAAAACGTGATAGTAAACAGCAACGGTAAATAATATTTTATAAACATATGCTGAGTGTTTATAAAATGTTTATTAGTAGTTAGAATTTATGAAAGATATCTCGTGTAATATATTTTAACTTTATCGAAAACCGATATGGCTCATACATATTTGGATAATGGATATTAATATGTGACTGTCAGTTTGATAGATTGATATTGACGTAGAGTAAGATGTCTTCTTCAGATAGCACTATCATAAAAGTAAGTGCTGTAGCACTATACTTCACTGCTAGGATTGGGAATATTTATATAAATATAAAAACCGCATTTACCAGAATAGTTTGGAAAACGGACTTTGTCACATTTTGTTGTTAAATTTAATGATAAAACTGTTTTCCATCTATTTTTAAACATAACAATCTTATTATATTACAGTTGTGGTGCACTTATTGAAAGCGTGTTCTTAATGCAACTGATACTACGGTAAACACAATAATGCATTGCACTTTTTTAATAAGCTTTGCTATACCAACAATCTTTATCTGTCCATGAAACTTACTTGCTTAGAGAAATGACTGTTACTGCGATTGTTATAACTTCTTTTGTAAAATAACCATAATGAAACTAAAGTTAAGTGTTGGCAGATTTCTGAGCATGTGCTTTCTGAGCTGTGGGAATAGACTATTTCTAGTCTTTAATTTTGACTTATAATTACAACAAAGTAGCTAACAAAAAACATCGAAGGGCAACCTAGCGCCAACAAAACTAATATATGTCTACATATGTATACAGAGTGTCCGCGATATACAAAGCATGCTTTTAAGGGATGATATCTACAACGATTTAGAAACAAAAACATATAATACACCTTGGGTCTATCTGTAAGCGTAAACGAGAAAAAAAAATATTTCTAAAAAACATTATTTGGTCAAACTGTACAAGAAAACTCATCCATATTGCTTCTTAAATAACCAAAACACCATATCAGAAATTTAGGGTTGAAAATAACTGAAAACAACGATGAAAACGAATTATTTAATACTTTGAAATTGAAGCGTGGTGTCATTTCTCTTCCACCATACTGTACACGTATTCAATAGAAGCACAGATGCAAGCCAAGCATCATCTGTTTATACGACCTTGAACTATTTTAGACTATTGTATCGTACGAAGTCAATGGCCATACGTTTTAAAAATAAAGGTACCTAGGCGATTTTTTTAATGTTGAAGTTAGAGTGAAAAGGGCGTATTTAGTAGCAGCATCCGATCGGTAAATGAAAATTTAAGTTGAGGGAAAGTCGCATTGAATGAAAAAAATGTAATTACTGCAATTATGTTATGGCGCTTTCAGCTTCTTTTCTTTTATTTGTGATAAATTGGTAGTCCTAAAAAGGACTTTTTTGAAAGACAGGAGAAAATGTATTACAGGAAAGGCTCGATGTGTGCCCATTTTCAAGAACACACGCCTGTAATCGTCGGGTAAATCCTGTACTGATCGGCTGGCGCTGTACAGTATGCGTCGTAGTTTGTGACATGAGAAATAATTTTTTTTCTCGTTTACGCTTACAGATAGACCCAAGGTGTATTATATGTTTTTGTTTCTAAATCGTTGTAGCTATCATCCCTTAAAAGCATGCGTTGTATATCGCGGACACCCTGTATATGTGAATACTTACAAGACTAATGTCGGGTTTCTCAAACGTCAAACAGCAGTTATCTGTTTGGTATCTGACAATTTATCAAGGACTGTCTTTGTTAAATCGCCAGATGCTGTGCAGATAGCTGCTGCTTGACGTTTCAGAAACCGGTCATACGTTTGGTTTTGTGGAGTTGCTTTGTCAAAACTGGCCCATATTCATCATTTTGGGATACTTCCGCGGAAGATGGACGAAGTTATGGACTTGTCATTCATGTTAGAAAGAGAAGAATGTTAGAGGAGTTTCTATTGTAATTGTTCCTATTTAGGTGAAGTAGTTTATGCGTACTTATGTTCGAAATGAATTTATTGAAAAATGTTTTAAGGTGGCGTATGTTCTTTGCAGAGAAGGAAATTTTCGTAAAACGTTATAGTTTAGCAGTGGAAGCCAAGATATTCCGATTAACTTTAATAAACTGTTTGGACAGAGTTTATTCGTCAAAAATATTTACTTCTGTACAGTACCGTGTCACGACCTTTTTACAATAATAAATAGCATTTTGTGTAAAGATTGTACTCCTGTCATTTTATATAAATAGTATGTTTTCATGCAGTACTAAAAATACAATATGTTTATATGTTTACATAGGGAATTAGTTTTGGAAAGTATTAGAAATTGGATGGAGACTAAATTCCCAATACCTTCCAGTTTGTCGGCTACGTAACTTGCAAAGTTATATACATATAGAATGGATCGCGTCTTTATATAATACATACATGAAATACATTGGAAAGAAGAATCTGGTCTGTGAAATTAAAACAGATTTTTGTGATGTTTACATGATGTATTGGGTACAAAAACAGCACGGAAATCAATTTCAATTTTGCATATCGTATTATTTTCGTTTTCAACAATTACTAGTATGAGTGATGAAGAATTAATTTAAAATAGGATGTTCCTAAATACTCTATTATTTGATACATCGAATGTTTGGAAGACAAGCGGAAATTAAAAATCGGCAAGAAGGTAAAAATAAAATTCAAACGAACTGGTCTAAAATTACATTTGTATAGCTTCATGTCGGTTCTTTTTCTATGGATGCAGACAAATCTAAATTCATCATGCACGTTTCCAATATAATCAGCATTTTTGAGGTTTTCCTGAGTTATTTGGCTAAAAAGGACTCTGCAAGAATTAATACTTTGAATACTACTTTATTTTGGTGTAAGTATCATGAGTTGAATCATCAGTATTTGTTATTTAGTTCATCAATATATTGACATTTATTAAAATGACAAGTTTTCCTATGACAGAACGTTTGTTACCAGTGGTCACGTATTACAACATTGGAAGAAAATGAATGGTAATTTGTCAATTGTGTGATTCTTTTACCGTGCATAATAGATCATCGCGGTTTAGTAACGAAAAAAATTATCGAAGAATTAGAGGGGACATCATCATTGCAATATAAAAGACGTTTTCAGTCATATTGCTGCAATATACGTTGAAATCATCGCAATTGTTTCAGGAATATTTGAGCGTCAATGCTTATTAGATTCGGTTTGCTCAATATATGTAACTTACACATTATAAATCATTAATTATGCAAATAACATCACAAACGAGAGAAAAACATAGGCAGAATGTATGTACATATAGTCGAACTTACTTTTTGATAGTGGCCCCCCGTAATCGATATAAACGAGATGCGGTTATGAAGCAATGGCGTTGGAGCAAACCAACTTTCTAACTCGTACCATCTCTCGGTGGCGAAAACTATTCACCAACAAGTTAAAACTTTCAGACAATAAATTGAGCAATTATTGTGTGAAGCTTGGATTAAGACGAGGTTTTCATCTATCACACAAATATAATTTAGAAATGTACAACAATTCTAAAATTCAGGGCAGCAGTTGTTTCGGCGTTTCGTGTCAAATTGTGTCTTTGCATGGCTTACGTGATAGTTCAGAAGAATACTCTTAAAAGCAATATGTTGAATGAATTGCAAATTTTAATTTATATTAAACGCATAAAACCTTATTTTAATATATACTGTTTGTGTAAATAAGGATAAAATTTTTGCTCAAAAAAATATTGACAAAAGTGTAGTAAAATGCACGCAATACAATATGGTAGCTATCTGCAATTTTAAATTCTACATTTTAATAATAACAATTAAGGTTAATAAGATTTATCGCCCAACAGGATCCAATTACAGGACAATATTCGGTCTAACAAAATTCAAAATATGTGCGTACAAGATTATATAATATACAAAATTATGATAAAACAAGTGTAATTAGGTTTATCAGTACATATATGTATTTTTATGACCTTTTCTACTTATCTTATTTCCTGATATTTTTTCCACTTGTGGGACAATTACAACACTCTAATTCGAATAAAGATCAAATTCGAATTGGAGTGTTGTAATTGACCTACAAGTGGAAAGAATATCAGGAAAATAAGATTAGGTTTATCAAAAAATATATCACTATACATTTTATTAGCACTATGACACATACGGAAGAGAGGGGAATTACGTAAAATACTGGTCTTTGGTGGAGGAAGAAAAAATGTGTTAAGGAATCTGGATGAAGCTCGATGGACACTAAAAGAGATACAGCGGAGAAGAAAGGGGGCGTCAAGTGTAGCGTGGACCAACTTCTACATAAAACATGTACTATGAACATCTCTGCGGGAGGAGAGAACCTCAACGCTATGTCTAACCAAAAAGCTGACGTAATCCGTACCCCTGGGCGAGTATTTCCATCCAGACGAAAAGAACTTAAGGAAACGACGCTGTATGCGCTCAAGGAGTAACTGGTGTGATGGTGACCATATAATGGAAGCATATTCTAATCCGGATACGACAAAGGCAACGTACAGATTTAACGGTCGCTGGATCATTAAAGTAACTCGCAGTCCGCATTACAAAGCCTAATTTCTTCGAAGAAGAAGCAGTGATTTTAAGAATATGTTGCAAGAAGGTAAGTTTAACGTCAAAAGAAACGCCAAAGTATGTGTGTGTTTCGACCGACGATAATTCCCGATTCTCGATAAAGTAAGTAGCAGGAGCTGAGGTTAATTTGCGTGAAAAAGGCATGCTTACGCATTTGTTAATGTTAAGGCATAAACCATTCTTAAAGCACCAGGTCCAGATCATATTGATGTTCGTTTGAAGGAGTTGCGCATCCATATCAGATAAAACCTTCATATAAATCTTCAGATCAGATCATCAGCATATGCTAGAGCTGGACAAGTGAACGATTCCTGTAAGTCGTTTATGTATAGAATAAAAAAGAGGTTCCAAACAGGATCATTGCGGTACACCATATCGTAACACAAATTTGTAAGAGCAGACGACATTGTAGCAGATGTAATTAGTGCGGTTGGAAAAATATGAATGAAGAAGTCGAAGAAAGGGTGAGCAAAGCCCAAACCAGTTCAACTTGTCCAGTAGTATATTATGACTTATTGTGTCAAAGGAACTAGAGAAATCTATGTAAATTACTTCAACTTCTCAACAATTGTCCAAATGAGTGAGAGAGAATCATGCAAAAATAAGTAAACAAGGGGTAAAAAGTTTGTACAAATAAAAACTGATATCACAAAAAGCAAGTAGGAAATTTAATAACTTTAATTTAATAACTTTGAAAGAACAAACGATATGAAGATGAAACTAATGTCTTTAGATAGTATTGAGTTAGCACTACAAAATGAAAAAAAATTATAAAGAAACACGTTTGTATGTTTTACTAATATCTGTTTAACCGGTGAGCGCTTTGACTAAAGAAAATAAAGAACTTGAAGTAAACCAATCAAATAAAACGAATCAGATAAAAACGTTTCCCGAAATTGTAAAGTTATTCATAAATAACATAAATACATATGCATACGTATAATGATGGTATTGTTCATATTTCTCAATGTGCTCCAATTATATTATCAAATCATAAAATTATGTGTCTAATAGTAGGTAATATGTATCTTTCCTAAAACCCCGAACAAATATTGGATCATGCGATAACATTCTGCTGAGGACGAGATAAAGTATGCTACTAGGAAACTTCGTAACAAATTAACATCTGGATATCATCAAGTACCCTGTTTTGTGTTGAAGGATTGTTCTGACGTTCTTGTGAAGCCTTTATTGGCTATTTTTAATTTGATTTTAAGTACAGATACCTTTCCAGTGTACAAGAGTGTTGTCCAGTGTACAAGAGTGGTGACAGATCAGATGTGTCAAATTACCGACCAATCTCGATACTATCCAGTGTAGCTAAATTTTTCGAATCTGTGCTTTACACACGATTGTATCTACAGATAAGTGGTTTCCTTGTGTCGGAGCAGCATTATGGTTTTGTGAGTAAACGATCAACTGCAACTAACTTGTATTCCTTTGTTGAATACGTGACCAAAGCGTTGGATGCTCAGAGTCAGGTTGATACCTCAAGGGCCTCATTTGGGACCACTATTATTGTTGTTATTTATAAATGATATAGTGGAGAATATCGGTTGTAATGCTTTAATGTTTGCTGATGACGTTAGCTCTTTACCTGTATTGACTCGCTTGAGGATTGCATCAAACTGCAGACCTCGTTACTTATTTTGGATCAATGATGCTTACGGAATAAATTAGACCTTAATGTTTCAAAGTGAATCCTTCACCAGGATGAAATCTCCGCTGCTTTTTGATTATACCATAGGGCCTAGTAGTTTGGTTAGGTGTGATACAATACGTGACTTGGGAATACTTTTTGTTAGCCACCTAAGCTTCAACGAACACGTGCGTATGATAGTGGCCGAAGCAAATAAAATGCTAGGTTTTATCTTGAGAAACTCAAATTCCTTCCAAAACTTGGCTACTATCAAATTATTATTTTGTTCCTTCGTGCGGTCTAAACTGGAATATGTTTTTATCGTATGGAACCCTTGTTATGATTTCTATAATACAATGATTGAGAACCTGCAAAGAAGGTTTCTAAAGTACTTATGGTTTAGAAGGCATCATAATTATCCAATGAGAGGCTTTCCATATGATGTGTTGCTTGACGCCTGTGCATTTTCATCCCTTGGAACACGTCGCAGGAGTGCTGGTTTGAATTTTCTTTACAAGTTGCTGCATAACCAGATCGACGCCAATCAGCTCCTCTCAGGACTTAATTTTAATATGCCGCGATTAGCAACTAGAAACGTTCAAACCTTTTATACTGCTCAAGCCAGAACTAACCTTATGTTTCGCTCCCCGCTTACCTTTATGTCTTCACTGTACAATCAGATTTCTCACTACTTCAGGAACTTCTCTCTGTCGATCCCTAGTCCAAATGCCATAATTACAGTCTCTTTTTTTCATTTTTTTTCTCGTTTTCTTTCATAGGGTCACTTTGTATGTATTCATACCTATATAATTAATTTAGGAATTAAGTGCTTATTCGCTTTGCTGCTACACAACATTTGAATTATGTTTAGTTTATTCTTTTGCCATGTAATTGGTACATTGTACTGTTTGGCAATAAATAAATAAATAAACATTCATAAAAGGTCATATCACGATCGGTTAGTTATCGGCAAGTTTTAAATTCTTTCTCACTATGTCTTTTCTGTCGCACTGCATTTCATTTTTTTCCATCTAATTTTGTGTCCATTCAGCTTCTTTATCAAATAAAACTGCGAATACCGCGACATTCTCTAAGGAGAGCATAGTTGACCTTCCTTTCCTAATCAGTGAATGTTTGTCTGCCGTGATATTTTACAACTTGGAAAATTACTAATTGTAACTAAAAAAATTCACGGCGGGACTGACACGGACACAGCGCTAAAAGGCCCTAAAATATGTGTGTATTTACTGCAGTGGTAGTATTTTGGAAGTCAAGTTATGTAGAACAGTCAAAATGACTATTCTACATAGTTTTAAAAATTAGTTGGAGATCAAAACTCGTTTTAACAATAATTGGTATGTCAACGCGGTTTTAGTTAACCTTTGCAAAACTTTAATGTATTGAATAATTCTACATAAACACTGCAAGCTGTAATGCCATTAACATAAAATGCAGTGGTATATGCAAATTTGGGCAACAAAGTATAGATACTAGAATTATTTTATTGTTGGAAAATCTTTAACGTTGCAGATAAAATGATAGAGGTATGTCAGTTGCCAATTCAACGCCCAACTAAAATCACGCTTTATATTTGGCACTTGGCTTTGTCAGTATTATTATTGTCATGGTTACTACTAAAGATTGTCTCTTTTCCCTATGTACTTTGATACATGTAATATCAACAATAACAGTATAATTGTGTTGATAGTAGTGTATTTGATTTGTATGTAGTTGTGTGACTTTCTTCAGTTAATTGATAACACATCATTTGTAGGTACTGAGGTAGCTAATAGATTGAGCAAAATCTTATGTAACACTTAATGGAAATGGTTCCGATGACTCTCACGGGTGAACAATATAATTTGCTGCTTCGTAACGTCCAATTATCAAGTTGGATAGAAGTAGCCTCGTTTAAAGATGTATCTTTTGGGCTGACATTGTAATGGAGGAAAGTAGTTCTCTCTAAACGCTTTAACATTATTACGTGATTGTGTAATAAATGAGGCTGAAATTAATTAAAACGTGAAAGTATCAATTAGTTATAATGCTATTTCAGTTATCGATCTGTACAAGTTGGAACTTACGTACACTTGTGGCTAGGCCTAATGTGGAATGTATTACAACTTAGTAAGTTTAAAAAATTATAAACGTAAAATTTAGAATGAATGTGCACACTGATATTATATAGCAGCTACATCAGAAACACAAGAAATGCATATCACTGACGTGAAGCCCGATGTAAATTCGCTTTCAACCTTCTGTTGAAAATCACCTATCAACTTTGAAATTTCATACCCGTTCGCCCCAGCAGCATGCATATAGAATTGAAATTGTTCAGACATCTAAAGTAGCAGATCTGTAGTCTGGTGGGAGAATAAAATTTGGTGGCATTCTATTCCAGTTCAGTGTCCTTACTTATAAAATTATGTAACTTATCTGCCCGTCAGTTTTCAAACTAAAGCTATTTGAAGAATGAGCTATATCATTTTACCGAAGCTTACCCAAATGTATGTATGCATTCAATTACAGGAAAGCACACAAAAAGAGAATTGTTTTGTACTGTAGCTTTCGCTTTTGAAAATGAAATTATCAGAAAGTCCTATTTTACTGTCCAGCTGATGTGTTGTGCTTTTAATTATATGCAGTGTATGCCATTTATAGGCCACAAAACAGCTAGAGATAATAAACATAAAAATAGGTACTTATTTTAAAAGTTACGAGAAGTAGGTGTACTATTTGAACCGAAATTAACCATTAAATAGCATTTGACATATATTTCAATACATCTATCTTCAAGTTCGACATTTAATATGATTTAATAGGCAGAAAAACATAACAGAAAAACTGTTGGCTGCCTAGTTTAGTGTTATTCACAATTTAAAGAAATTTAATTGAAACAATGAAGATTTTTCGGAAAGATTTTGATGGATGGCCTTCCTCCTATTTCCTTTTGTGTACACAAGTTCCACAAGGCATCTTTCTGACAGACTTACTTCAGGTTGTAATAAATGTTTCAAAACCTAGTTTTCGAATCTAAAGGTCGTTTAAAACTTAACATTAATGTCTGTTTGATAAGATATTATTTCTTTCCTCAGAAATTGTTTGGATTTCCTTTGTATAGTTAAAGCGATAAAAGTAGAAATTATGAAAACATTGAAAATATTGAAGTCCTTCGTTTACTTTAGCATCTATATTTTCTTAGGTTTTTACCAAATGACATCTGGTTTTCGGAAATATATTTTAATAACTTCTGATAACAGTTATCGCCTCTTAAACTTCTTGTTCAGGTTCTTTCGATACAGTGATTTCATCATTGTATACTAAAGAGCTCATAGATAATAATATAATAGATTATTATGTGGGCTACTTGGTAGCCATGAAAATTTACCATTAAAGGCATACCAATATATGCATTTATGCGGAAAAGGCTAATTCAAATAATTTTGAACAGGTACCTAATAATAATAATAATAATATAACTTTATTTCCCAAACAGGTACAATCCAAAACTAGGACACAAATAAAGAAAAATACAATTCAAATTGAAGAATGCTGAAGCGAGGCAACAAAAAAGAAAGTCGCACCTAAATACAAACGTAATAAAAGACAAAATTAAGTGTAGTATAAAAATTTAGGTGTTATGACAATTCAGAAAAAACATAAGTAGAAACACTGTATTACGACTTATTAGCAATAGAGCATATAATGGAAATTGGAGTTTTTAGCAAACAGTTGGTTCTACTTACCGGTAAACGATAGCAGCAGTGAGTGCTTGAGAGAATACTAGAGGCAAGCGAAGGTATGCATTGAAGAAGAAAAAGACAATCCGTGGTATTGTTAAACATTTGTTTAAAAATTTTAAACACAACCAATCTCTTCTCGATGTTAAGGAAGACATATCATGACGCGTCAATACATCGGCAGAGGGAACACCTCTAAGAGGATAAATACCGTCCAATTTGTAAGAAAGGGATTTCAAAAATTTGCGATGTATACGATCGACGTGTAAAGATTCACTAGGGTATATAGGATATCATATAAAGGCAGCATATTAGAGTCTATGTCATCAGCATAGGCGAGAACAGGACAGGAGAAAGGAAGTGGGAGATCATTGATAAATAAATTGAATAATAGAGGACTCAAATTGGAGAAAACTCGTACTAAAGAAATCCATTGTATAGGACATTCTGTCGGCCATCAGTCAAATATGATTCAAGGTGCTTGATAACTGGTGGAATAAAGTCAAAGCAAATAATTTTATGCAGAAGAATTTGATAATCTATAGTGTCAAACGCTTTTGACAGATCAGTATAAACCACATCTAATTGGCCTCATCTATCAAAAACTTCGCCTATCTCTTGACTCATACAAGCTAAATGGAAGCATACAGATGTTTATCGTAGATCTTCGCAAAGTTAGATAAAATAGAGAAGGGTCTAGAATTAGAAAGAAGCGTTGAATCATTTTATTTGAGAATGGGACAAACTCGGACGCGTTTCTATAAGTTAGGAAAACACTAGTAGGGATGGATAAGTTGATGATGACTTTTAAGGGATTAGCAAAAACATGTCGACAGTCACGAACAAGGAAGCTAAAAATTAAGTCACCGCCCGCGCCGGTATTTAACTTATTGGGTAACTCCGACATTATATGTATAAATTCCTCTTCGTTTGCCGAAAGAATATGTAATGGCAAGGTGCTACCTTGGTGACTCTGGACATCCACCATTGCACTAGATGTACACACAGCAGATAAAGTATTGGCGAAAGCATTAACCATACCGACAACCTCAGTATATGTACTTGTTCCCCAATGAGTCGCATAGTCTCCCAGGAATTCTAGTTGATCGTTTCTTGACATTAGGAAACCTGATGTTGAACTCAATGTTGGAGACATAATTGTTATAGCTGGCAGCAATTTGAGTTTTGGATAGTGTTCTTATTTTCTTAAATTCAGTATGATAGTAAGCATTCTCAGTGTTGATCCATTTCTGTGGTAGTACTTCTTTTCTCTCAAATTAGAGTTAATAGCTGTAGTGAACCAAGGAGCATAACGGGACTTAGTTTGAAATTTTAGTGGCACAAACGTGTCTGTGAGAGTGTATAAAACATTATAAAATTGATGAAGCGCAACGTCGATGTCATTAGGGTTAGTGCGAACGGAGCAGTCAAGTGGAGACAAGATGGAGATGGAACGATATAATATTACAAAGTCAGCTTTAGGAAAATTGTATTGAAATGTATTGGAATTTGGAGAAGGAGGAGGTACGGGAGAACAATTAATTATGTATAATAAAAAGTGAAGTCAAGTGCTGGATGGAAACCATCCACGATAACTAGGGGACTAGCACAGTGCGAGACTACTGCTGTTGCATATTTGAAACGATCATATCCAGGATTCTATTATAAATATTTAAAGTGTTGTTATAGTATTTGGCAGATGTTAATTCTAAGAAATTTTGAAATAAAATGACACTTAGTATCACCACAAAAGGACATATGTAGATATTTCAGCATCATAAACTGAGTTACTTAGCCACATTTCAGTTATCATAATAATATCAAATGACAAATCGGATGCGCCATTGTAAAAGCAGTTTAATTTCGTATTTAAACCTCGTGTAATCTGATAATAAATATTAAAAATATTTTTTAACCAGTTGGACATATTCAGTTTTCCCGCTTAAACTAGTTTTAGGTTATGCTAATGGAATTCCTGTGTTATAAATTTCAACCTTTGACACACCAGATTGTAAATGTCAACATATAATGAAGCAATAACTACTGTAATTAAAATGCAATGTCGTACTAGTCATTTCTATCCATACATTACTACTGTTAATGTATGGGATATTATATTGTTGTGTTACAACCTCTTGAAACATGTATATCTGTTCTCCAGTATTAAACATTAAACCTGAATAAAATATTCTATTCTATAGCGCAACATTTCCAGATCTATTGATTTAATAAATTTCTCCTGTAATTTACTCGAAGAGAAAAACAATAAATTCCAAGGTGCCTCCACGACTGCTATAATACATCTATAACCCACCCGCTGAGTCTGTTTACAATATATACAGTAAACACATCTCTCAGACAATTAATATAATAAAGTCAATAAATGGGCAATGAAAATAAACTAAACAATAAAATTGATTATAAGTTTAACAAAATTATGCTAAAACACTTAAAATGGATACAAGTTAAAGCTTCTACTGAACTTATACAGCAACATCTACAAACAAAATCAATGCCACTTGCTATATGGTCTATTTATGAATTGAAACAGTTTTTACATGCTGTGGAATATACATAATTCTGTGTCTATTAAACTCTAAAAAAACTGCTCATATCAATTTGCTACACTTTTAACGTCTTGTATAATAATTGCAATGTTCCTAAAGGGGAAGTTTGTAGAATAAATCAACATACTTGCAAAATGATTTTGTATAGGATAGGTTCATTGTAACAACTCTCAGGTGATGATGGAATTTTACGACGGAAAATCTACAGTGGTTATGCGGCGGAAATTTTCCTAGATCTTTTTAACGCCGTAACAATGTAAATTATTGAAAGTTTCATAAGAAATTGCAATTTATTGGAATTCCTGGACCTGGTTTGAAGTTAATTAAATTCTATTTAACAGGTCGCAAACAAAGACTATCCCCTGTGGATAGAGTGAACATTATCTATGTGGCCCGGCAGGATATTGAACATAGTATAGCATAGGAACCAATACTTCCTACCTTGATGAAACGCAGTACCGTACTGTATGTTAATGATATATTAATAATCATGAAGAATAGACCATCTGGAGAGTAATGTTCAGTTATGTGACTATGTCCAACTTTACAAAATGGTTCGAAGCAAATAGTTTGAAATTCAATATGCAGAAAATATTATTTGGATACTTCAGTCAGTATAAACAAATTCAACAAATGGCGTATGACAACACTATAATTACGAGAATGGAGAAAATAGGGTTAAAAATTCTTCTTAACTGGAAATCGCACGTGGCGACCAAAATATCATCTCTTAATTAAGCTCTGCGAATAATAGATCAATATATTAACGTGCAGGCCATTCTATCCGCTATTCTACGTAAGTTCACTATGGGTTATGATACGGCATCACTAAGTATTTCGGAAAAAATCTGTGGAACCATCGTAAATTTTTATTTACAAAAATCTTATATCTACATAAGAGCTTTTTTAACAGAGAAAAATTAATCATGTGCAAATATATGTATTTAAAAACTTTCACGTACCTACTTGTTTTATTGTTAGTTAGTAAAGGGCTTTCATTTAATACCGAAACCCACGTAACCTCTTTTAGATATGCAACCCATTTAACAGTATGGTAATACATACATATTTTTAAAAGTAAAATTCCTCCAGAACTTTTTATTTGCATATACTAACAATTAAAATTTTACAGGTTAGGTCTAAATTGTAGATAATCACAACGAAGTAACGGAAAAATAGTTATAATAAATATTGAAAGTGGTTTCAGTTGTTATCTGAACAAATATTTACTCTGCGTTTTAAATTTTCAAGGTTAGGCCGGTTAGATAGCTTAGGGATATTTCTTGTTTTACCAACATATTATTTACGTCATCTTACGTCAGAGATCACGTGGGTTTCGATTCTAAATGAAAGCTCTGTATATATATATGTGTATATAGGTACACTCACCTGAAAGAAGTTGTAGAACGATTTACATAGCGATTATATGTAAATCGTTCCACAACTTCTTTCAGGTGAGTGTACATAAGGGCGCGTACAACTGTGAACTCAAGGATTATAGAATCAACCAGCATTAAAACACGCGCGGTCGATATAACTGTCAACATGTACCACTTCAAACTACAGAAGCTATAGTTCCAAAATGTGTCGTTACACAATGAATAAAAGTCTACAATCAGTTACCGCTATTCATAAGTATCGGAAGTTTTACGATGTAACTTATTGTGTCTTAACGAAAAGAATCTTGTATAGAGTGAATGGTTTTTACAATGTATTTTTGTACTTTCCTGTGTTTGGCTGTTTAATGTATTTTCTTATTACGTTTTTACATTTTCTTCCTGATGTATTCAATGCATTACCCCACTTAAGAATAATAAAGGAGAGCCTGATGTCTGGTTAATACTACACAGTTACCTTACAAGTTCCAAAGCTTACCAGATGGCCATAGATGGTTGTATCTCATGTAGTATGGGTGTGGTAATGAAAAATCGGTGCAATACGTTTACTGTTTGGAACACGAAACGGAAACAAACTTTTGACGAATTTTATTTGCAGTACATGGCAGAACGTTCACTGTAAGAAATTATGGGAAATAAGTAAACCACCTGAACAATCTGTGGTATTATAAATTGAGTTGGAGATGACTCATCACTGGAGAGAGCAATAGGACGTGACAAGAAGAGTAGAAAAATGAATGAAACAGAAAAAGAAAGCTAGTATCAGAGTCTCTTACAAAGATTGGTCAAATTTTGCCTCAATAAAGCGAAAAGCAACTACAAACTCAGAAAAAGTTTGTTCTAAAACCTGTGCGAACAATATTTGAAGCCTTTACCGGCAAATAATGTATAATAACTATGGATGGCGAATCGTATTGTACCTTGCAGGATATAAGATGTAAGTTTATAAAGAAGGCACTAAGGTCCCTCTTGAAGTGAAATTTAAACGGCATGGGAAATTTTTGGAATGCCTTTAATATTCTCTATTAATCTAATTATATATGCTATATATGTATTCGCAAAAGGCTATTTCCTTTTATAAAAAATGTAACGATAGCTTTTGAGCGACTAAGACAACAGCGATAACCATAGATATTTAAACGGTATGCCATACGGTACATACCTCGTGCTGAAACCGTAGGTTACATGTTTCAATTGGAACCTATAGAAAGGCTTTGATATCATCGTAAACAAACGGTATATGAAGATGGGTTGGAGACGGCATACGTCGCCACTTTGGTAAACCAAGCTTCTGTAGCTTAGTGGCAAGAATTTCCCCTAATATGTAGTTGTTTTCTGCACAAAATCTTTATAATTGAACAAACATTAAGTCAGTAACACCTATGACTATAGAGCCATATTTCCACTACTACTGTTACATATATGTATATTTACATATTACAAATTCTCTTTTATTATAACATTGCATACTGTTGTAAACGACAGCTATAAACTCTGCTATTAAATACAGTAATGGGTTTCATTGTATGCGAGTTAACACGAATATATACGTACGTAATCTGGAGTAATTTTGTACTTTTGTGTTCATAGTAATCATAATATTTTAACTTGCAGTTCCATACCTATACATACGAAATACTTAACTGAATAAATTATATTTCTTTGTTTTAACATACATATGTACATACAGTCAGTCAAAGTAAAACTCATACACTCGATAAAAGTGTATTTATCTTACCACAAACACGATTTACAAAAATGCTTTCAAATATAAAACTAAATAATGAAAATGTACTAAATACTGTAAGAAATTATTTCTTAAGTTCCATGAGTTCCCATAAAAATATAACAATGGTTCTGGACTTCAAGGTGAAACTCGTACACGTTTGAAATTTTGATCTTATACTAACTCGAATATTTTGTTGACAGTCCTTTGTTTAATATTACGTTTCTTAATTTATTGGGTACCGACCTCACCAATTTTCCAAATATTCTGGAAATATTTTTGACCACTCCACCCTTAACACATCTTTAAGTTGTTCTTTATTAGAAATTTTGTTTTGCCGTCGTAATTTTTAACAAGCTGCATAAATTCTCAATAACATTGAGATTTCGACTCTGGAGGCTGTTTCAATAACTCCAGGACAATTATAAAAGAACCAAAGCTTCATTTTATTTGCTGTAAGCTTAGGTTCATTATCTTTGATAACATTTAAGTGCTCCCTCTATTCAAAATTTGTCGGCGCTTTGTTTTAAATTTTGATTTGAAATATCGAAATACATATTCTGATTCATAGTACCGTAAATAAGGTGTAGGTTTCCGGGACCTGGCTGACACACATCTCCAAACCATAACAGAACCTTCGCCACATTTCACTGTTGGTCACAAGCTTGTGCTTTTCAGTGATTCATGAGCTTTTCTCTATATATAGCCGTAACTCTCCATCTGAACCAAAAATATTGAATTTGCTCCCATCTGTAAAAATTACTTCTTTCCAATACTCAAAATTCTTTTCTTGTTGTTTTCGTGTTCTTCAGCATATTGCAAACGTTCTATTTTCTTCTCTCTACTAATCCAAGTCTTTTTCGAGTTACTCTAGCTATTTAAGTTGTGCTTGTGTAAAAGATTTCGAATTTACTGAGGATTAACAGACTATTTAAATGTTTTTCCACCATCTTTACCAACTTAGGCACAGAAACTTTTGGATTTTCCGCAACCTTTCGTAACATCCACCGTCCATCATGTATGTATATTAATCATTCTGATTTTATTTCGAGCTATATTCTCGTTTTCATAACGGTAAGAAACTTTCTTCCCGTTTTTAAAACAATGTGGATAATAATATAGGTTTTTAAAACAGTGAATTAATAATTCCCTTTCGGTTACGCTACTTTATCCCCTTTGACGACCTATATTTAAAATAATATTAATTGAAGAAAAAATAATCAGCGTTAATAGAAAATTCAAATCTTTTGTACTACACACTTCAAACTCGTAGCTTATGGTGAAATATATTAGATGTATGAGTTTCATGTTGAGGTCAGCATTTCTTTCAACAAAGGACGTAACTTTTTTCTTATGGAAATGTGAAAAACATATTCTGATATAGATAGAAAGTTATAAGTGTACGAGTTTTACTTTGACTGACTGTATGACCGCGGGACTGCTCTTTCTAAGCACTCTAAAGAATGACGACATAACTTTATTTTTTTATAAAAAAAGATTAAATTACGAAATGATATTTATTTGACACAAATTAAATGTTAAATTCCTCTACTGACAAAGTATTATTATAAAAACCTACCGTAAAATGGGGCTATTTGGTCACCGCGGTGCTATTTGGTCACGGCGTGCATTATTATCAAAAAAAAAAAATAAATAATATACTTAAGTTCAAAATTTGCGGGTTTTAGCACAGGGTCATTTTTGTTATCGGTCTATACTAACTGAAAAATGGTGCGAAAATACGAAAGAACCCCGGGGTCAAGAAAATATGGAGACTACAATGAAGACAATTTATTGGCTGTCATGGACGCTGTTAAATCCGGCATGTCGAAGAAACTAGCGGCCAATGTGTACAAAGTACCCCGTACTACTTTAGTTCGCAGGATACTTGGAAGGAATATCGGCAAAACTAGCCATCCCACAGTCTTCACTGCCGAAGAGGAGCGCTTGATCACAGAGACTCTCAGAATAGTGTCACATAGAGGATTTCCGCTTACTAAGCCGGACATTTGGGATGCTGTGAAAAATACCTTGATAAACAAAGTAAACAGGTTCGTGCATTCAGGGACAACACTCCAGGACCCGATTTTATCGACTCTTTTATAAAACGGAACAATCTGAGTATCAGATTAGCATCCAACATAAAACGCTCAAGAATTTCAGTTGACCGTGACGATAGGCTCCTTGCTCGTGGTACAGGTGAAAAAACAAAGCCCAAAAGTGGCAAAAAGATTGTACCCTGTGCGTTAAAAAAGAGACGTTTGATTTTTTCCATACTATTCAAAAAAATTCTTTTCTATAATCCTACGGGGGTAACGTAGACACTGTAACGGTTTAAATGCATTTTATAGGCATATTTCATAAAGTGTCCAAATAGCCCCAAACACGGGGCTATTTGGTCACCCAAAAAAACAATTTTTTTTATGGCTGTTTTTTCTAAACGAACAAAACAGCCATACGAGCGCATGTTATGGTCAGTACTGTGCGTATTTTTTCCTTCGCCTAACTCAAAAACTTGAAGAGATTTACAAAAATATGCTAAAGAGGTGTCCAAGTAGCCCCATTTTACGGTAATTTACTTGAATTTTGGGATAATGATTTTAATTTAATTGTGTCTTACTGTGTCTTTATTTTAATGTTCTCGAATATTTCTTTTGCAGAAAAGTATATTTTTGCATGGTATAGTTTTAACAAATATTTGTTTCACTAGAACGAAAAGCGAACTGTTAGTTTGTAGTTGATTATTCATAGAGCACAGATCAATTTGGCTTTTAGTTACATGGTAATTCAGACAAAAGTTGGACATTATTCGTTTTGAAATTTGCGAAATTCATCTTACATTGTATTACACCTAATAAATCTGGAAGCTGTAGAATGAAATAGGTTATTATTTATTAGGTAGGATTCCGAGTCTTAGTCGGAGCATGTTGCATGCCCGTTTAAACTTTAGTGACAAGAAATAATGAATTAGTCTGGTTTCCTTATTCACATGCGATTGCTTCTATTCAAACAATCTTGTTGCAAATACGAATAATAATAACTATGTAAGAAAAATAGTTTCAGTTTTAACTTAAGTTGAACAAATTACCTACTTCTTATGGGTGTAACACTTCTAATGTCGTGGAGTGTATACACTGTCGGTTGGGTTTTTAAAGTTTTAACAGTCAATCTCTACTTACTATATTATTTTTAAAGGTAATATGTATGTATATGTAATATTTGTTGTATTCGTCATACAACAGCAGAAAAATGATGTTGTATATATGTTTCATAGGAATGGCAAAATATTATATTATAATTCCATATGTATTTCATTATTATATTTCTGTAGTTTTAGTTTAATAACGATGTTAAGAAAATCTATACAATTACATTTACATAGAAACATAAATACATATTAATCACCTACTGAGGCCGTAAGCATTATCTGTTTTACTTAAAAGCGTAGGATCACATATGTGTGACTTGTGAGAGGAAATTAATTAAAATATTTGCTATCCAATTAATTGGTGCTATCGCACGACATAGCGTACCGACGTCAGAGAGCATACTAAAACTCAATATATGTACACATTTGTATAACGGTGTAGTCGAGTCGTGTTTAATTGATCACATTAATTAATTTATAGACTGTCTTAAAATAACTGTAAAAAATAGTCTATTTGAAATTGACTTGTAGTGAGAAAACTGCGTTCGTGAATGCATTTACATAGTGCCGTTTTAAAAAGGTTCTCTAAGCTTTTTACTCATTCTCTTTTACAGTTTCTAGAAATTTGTGCAGCACAATAAAGCAATTTGTAGACGCTTTTTCTAATTAAGCAATGTGTTTCAGTATTTATTGACCGTGATATACGCAAACTAATTAAAGAACTGTAGTATTTGATGAGGAAAAACTTACACTTTCTTCGTTCCTATTTCAGTTACTTTTAAGAGAATTTAGGGAATGTTAGAGAAGAACATAGGAAAGGATTCATCAAATATGAAAGATATGCAGACAAGATAGTAGGGACGCTGAAACAGTGGTATGAAAGCAGGGAGGGACTGTTTTGAAGAGCTAAAGTAGTGACATATAAAACGTAAAACTAACTTCACAAAAACAGCGAGATTGCTACTCGATAGAAAACCGACGGTTATTATATTTAGTTTCAACGCACGACACATCAAATGCAGTTTACAAACTCAAAGTATTGTATGTAATTAATAGTTGGACGTTACCATACCTATCCTGGTATCATAATTTTATTTATTAAATGGTTTGACTCTTAGTTAGAAACAAGGAAATATGCTAGGATATCTTCTATTAAGAAAAACTTCGCCAAGAAGAAAACTGTATGATAGTATTTAAGAACTTGTAAGTTATGACGCAATTTAAGAATTAATAATTTATATTTAATTAATAGTATAAACGACTTTGTACTTGCAAAACGGAATATATTAAAAGTGGCAAGGAAATTATACATTTACTCAGCCAATCAGGAAACAGCCATTTGAGGACGTGGAAGTTACAAAAAACCATCACCACCGTGTCCTCACAGTTAGTTAGATTTTCGGAAAGTTCAGCTCCAGACAGTTAGTTGTGTATTCTACTACAGAAACTTTGGTGGTAACCTCGGTATACAGCCAGTATTGTTGGGAACATATCGATTGCGCTAACTGTCTGGAGAGTAACGTTCCGCAAATTGAGTTAATTTACGTGTGACATCATAGATACATTTTAAAGCAAGTTTTGTTTTGTTTTCCGCTGTGCATTAGTGCAAACTGCAATCGTAGGAATTTAAAGAGCGTATTCAATATTTTATAGTTATAAATAGATGCTAGTCTAGTATTTTTCACCCAGAAATATGTATATTACATTTTTTTAATTAAAAAATTGTATTTAATAAATATAGGCTTTGTTTTGCAGCGCATTGAATTACTCTGAACAAATTTATTAAAGCACGCAGCAGTGAATTCTAGAGAAATAAAATTTGCCATAAAGTAAAGCCGATATTTGCTGCTGAAATATTTGTATGTAATTTAAAAAAATTGACACATACTATTGTCAGAGGTCCAAGGGCAGGAAAAAAGGATGGTATGCATCCTAAATCCCAAAGACCTATCAGCCTAACATAATTTCTCCTGAAAACGGTGGAAAAGGCTGTAGATAATTACATCAGGACAGATATCTTGGAGCGGGTCCCACTGCACCCCCGTCAGCACGCCTACCAAATGGGCTAGAGGCGAAAACCTTCTGACAGGTTAGAAGGTTTTCGCCTCTAGCGTGGTTTACACGTCGAGTTACCGTGACCTTCTGGTACCCACCCAGTTTACATCTTTTGCTCCTGAAGAAGCCGCTTACATTAGTGGCGAAACGTCGAGTTTATTATATATCTTGTGCATTTTATTTTTATTTTTATTTTGTACTGTATATATTTTACTAATCATGACACGGTCAACAGCCGGAAACCCTCATTATACTAGCATGTGTATGTATAACTGGGGCAATGAGAACTTGTCCCACAGCAGCTATTGAAGTGGTATTAAACCTTGCTCCTCTCCACATCTTGGTGGAGAGCACAGCGAAAAGGACCACACGTAGAATGATCGGGGAAGGATTATCTAGGCATACGCCTCAGCCTCCTGAAGTCGAGGAAACCTGGGACATGCCTCGAGATGACTGTCCAAGGAGGTTCAGTTTTGTGAAAAGGTTCACCACAAAGCTTAGTACCAGAAGTGAATGGGACAATGACACCGTTTCGAAACTTAATAGTAACGCCATCAAATGGTACACTGATGGCTCCAAAACGGCAGAGGGAACTGGAATTGGGATATATGGGCCTAGAACCAAATATTCCGAAAACTTGGGGATGTACCCAAGTATCTTCCAGGCGGAAGTACACGCCATTGACAGATGCGTCCAGTTCAACATCGATAGAAGCTATGGAAAGCAAGAGATTATCATAATGTCTGATAGTCAAGCAGACATCAGAGCGCTGAATTCCAACGTTATCAGCTCCAAAATGGTTTGGGAATGCCTAGACAAACTATAATAAATGAGAGAAAGGGAATGAAATAACAGATAACCTTGCTAAGAAGGGAGCCGGAACACATTTCGTTGGGCCTGAACCTTTTGCGGGATAAGTAACAGCGCAATACTGGAGCAGCTCAAGCGTGAAGTAGAGCAAAAGAAATCCAAACTGGGAGAATCTCCACGGTATGAGGCAAGCTAAAACTCTTCTGGTAACATACAACCAAAAGAGATTCTCAGAATGCATTAGGCTCAGCAAAAATAATATTCGTATATTGACGGGGATCCTCTCAGGCCACTGCAAACTGAACGGACACCTAAGCAGGCGCGGAATAACAAAAGATGCCGAATGCAGATTTTGTGGGGAAGAGGATGAATCATCCATCCATCTACTCTCAAACTGCTCTGCACTGTGCAACCCAAGGGCTTTGCACCTAGGAGCACATAAAATTGAAGAGGGAGAGCTACCTAATCTGAGGCTTTCCGATATTCTGCACTTCCTAAAAGGAATCGGACTAATTGGCCAGCTGTAAACAGCGAGAATGGGGGACACAATAGATCTTTTAGGTCGCAGTGGATTATCACCCCAACACCATACATACATAGAGGTCTTACGTATTAGGATTTTTTTTGTAATTGGATATATTGCTTTGCTGTATATTAATCATTTTGAGACAATCATAACGAAGTTTCTCAATAACTTTTACATTAAATTACTATACATATATACGCTGATATGAATTTGGCCACTAGTATATTAGGTATCTATTATTGTATTAAGAAGTGGCGTTGTTTGTTTAAGTAAATGCTTATACAGTGTTGGTTACTTTATCAACTACACCATCTAATACAAATAAATATCATCAGTTTCTGCCTAATTACGTTTATAAGTCTATAATATGTGTAAGTAATATATGACACAGAAAATAAACTGTTTATGCATAATTGACCAAATGTGAGTAACTAATATGAATATATATAAAAATACACAGTTCTTCTCACATAGAAAATATTTATTTATAATTATCTCGACATGTTTCGGCCAAAGAGCCAGGAGATTCGATAAAAATACCTTAATATTAATAAAACATTGTATCACGAATTAATTAAAAAAGATTATTTGAAAATATTTTTGGAAGGATTGATTATAAAGTTATAAAAGTATATACCTACATGTCAATGGAATTACAAAATTTGTCAAAATTTTGTAAATAAATTGAATAATTTTGCTATTCGATAATTCACATTAATACATTTAAATAGAAACTAGAATCAAAGATCATCAAAAACAAATATATACACTCTGCGTTCTTCCAACATTGACTATCCAGAGGTCATAAAAGTGGTGACCCATTGAAAATTAAACTTTTGCATAATCGAAATAAGGGCTTGGAAAACAGTAACGAGTGCTTGTTTAACAACAAGAATGCCAAGCTTTGTTGAAATGGCTAGAAAGAAACTTATGTCTCAAGAAAACCGTGAACGACACATAAATAAATCTGTTGTAAATTATATTACTTCGGGACATCAACTCACGGCTAGTGTGCACTGCTGAGCACATTCTAAGCGTTCACAAATATCATTATCGGCACATGATAAAACTATAAATTTGTTAAGTAAATGCAATAGGAATAACGAAGTTTGCGAAAAATACATTTGCGTTAATGGTGTAAAGCGAGACTAAAAGCAGTGAATCTTTATGGACATATTAAACATTAACCACGACGACAAGCAAAGGCGACTGTGACGGGCTCAAAAACATCGCAAGTGGACAGGGGATCACTCCAAAAGAGGACTACATACGAACGAATCCAAATTCAAAATACTTGGTCAAAGGATTTCTTGTGCGGAGTCCAAATATCCAAAACTGCTACCTGATTGTGTGCTTGTTTGGGATTGCTTCTGTCATGCTGTTGAAATACAACTATTCGTAAGGCTAAAACACTTATCAACTTGTGGCTGAGACTGATACTTGGGTTTATGAGCCGTTTTATAATAAACCACTTGTCAAATTCATTATCTAGAAAGACGCGTATTCGATCGATATTCTTTAAATTCTGAACTGAAAAGTGGATTTTTTTTAAGATTTTATGGACCAATGAGTTCATTCTAAAGGAAGTAATGTATGTTCACAATTTATGTCATTGGAGGGAAGATTATCCAGATTTAAGTAAAACACAGAGATTCCTGTGGCTATAACAGAAAATAAAAAACCACTAATGAATTGATATGGTATAATTCTGCACACTAGACTTATTACTTTTAAACGTTTGACATTAACACCATTATTATCAAGCCAATAATTTAGCTTAATATTGTAATGTTGTAACATCTTGTAGCGCTTATTACCTATATTATATTGTCAGTCCCAACATATTTAGAAGCAAAAATTCCGCCTTATTAAGCACGTACTTGAATTCGTGCTGATAGAAAAATTTAATGAATAGCCCGTCTGAGATTGTCCAAACCGATTTACTGTTTACGGTTGTAAATATGAAAGAAAAGATTCTGGTAGGAGAAGAACTGTAGAACCTATACATTTAATAACGGTATACATCCATAAATAATTGCTTAGGAAATGATATTGACTGTAAAGAAGAATACGATTATAATTATAAAGTAATATGCCACATGCTAAATATTTTGCGATGTTCGTCTTACCTCCATTAACTTCTGTAAGTGATCTGTCAATTAAATATACAGATATATGTACGTAAACCTTACTATTGTAATCGTACTCTAAACGAAATAGGTATCCATTAAAACTTCGTTTTATACTAACAGTTATACAGCATTACACAGCACAGGAAAGGCAGTGCTTTTAAAATAGACTATAATTATACAATAGTCGACTTAATTTCATTCCCTATTGGAAATAGTAAAAGAGAATCCTAATATTTGATGTGTCTATCCGGATGACTTTTAGCAATAGCTAAGTTTCGATATTTATATGTTTATTATTTGTTTAATATGCAGTGATTGTCTAATTTGAATTTGGCCTTACATACCTTAACAATATGAATTAATGAATTAAATTATTTTACGTTTGATCTTTTTTCGTATAAGGGAACATTTTAAAATAGTTCTATATAAGAAATTCTGTATAAATAAAGACCCTCTTATAGTGCTACAACAAAAGCAATTTAAGAGTTTAGATTTCGATGTTTACTTCCCTTTACGGTTAAAATGCAAATTTTACTGCTTCTAAATAGAACAATAGCGTTGCAGATAATGTACAATCAATTTTCAGCAGGGAAGCATACCAAACACATTTGCATATTACTGGTAAACAAAAGGATATGTCGAGACGAAAGTACTTACTGCGTACACTCATGGAAAGTAAAGCTTGGACAGTTTCTATATAACATCGTATTGAAAGTGCCCAATATTTACTACCATGAGTGTGCGTATTTGAAGGGTACAGGCGTAAAAGGTGTCAAGTCACAAAAGAATAGTTTTGTAGAAAACCAATTTTAAACTTTGAACACTATTTAAGAATATAAGAATTTTGTTCTGTTAACTTTACGCACTTTGTTAAGCTCAGATAACATATATTTTATTAATAATTAGTAAAAAAGCAGACATATTGTGTGTGCTGTGTTAAAAAACGGGTTTAATCTAAACAAAATTGCAATGTTTTAACGAAAAAGGGGGTTAAGTGCACTATATGTCACCCTTTTGTATACCTTTTGAACTTCAATTTAAATTAGGAAAACGAAAATTTAGAAGAAAATTTAGAAATTTAGAATTTTCGAAAGAGGAAAGTTTCAATATCTTCAATTTAACTTTTGTTTTTCGAAATTGAAATGATGAACTTTCATCGCTTCTCTTTTCCGACTATAAAACACTGGGCTCTAACTTTATGCAGTTTATTTTCAGTCATTATTTTTCTTATAGGCAGTACATTTTATTAATATTGAGCTCTTCTGGTAAGTACGTTTTGTGACTGTCTTTCATGCCGTAGTGGCTGGTTCTAGTTTTAAATGATTTGATGTGGGTACGTACAGCTTCTAAAATTTCATCCGATAACTTAGAGCGATGATTGTGATGTTTACCCCTTTTATCCTTCGGCGCATTTCCTGTTGTCTTCAGTGATGACACCAAATATTCAATTTTCTTTCTTTTAATTTCATGAATCGATAAGAAAGCATTTCCACAAACTATTTCTTCTGTTGCAACACCGTCACCAGCACATCTTACCCTGTACGAATAGCTCACTTCCCTAAGGTTAGCTTCTGCTTCAACATTCCTGGGTCGTCGATGTTGAATTGGGAAAACAGAAATTAACCCACATAAGTATCTATTCTGTTCGGTAACAGGCTCCATTAGGTTAAAATGCCTAATAATTTGTTGTCTCATCTTTTCTGATACCCGTTCGAAACACTTCTTTCTGCATTTATACTCGGGGCCTAATTCCTGACTTTGCAAATTTAGTTTTCTTTGCACATCTCGCATTTTACCATAACGCTTCCTTTTTTTCGCTTTAGGTCCATCACAATATTATTACTTGGGTCAGGTTCTTCGTCGCTCATTGTTCTATAAAAATCAAACCACGGTAATTATAACCTCAATTTCAAAACCAAATCAAAACTCACACCTATATCAACTTGTCACACACCAATAAGAGAAACAAAACGCGGAGTTAGCACCTTTTATTTCTGTTTCAGGTGGACTTAGCGTCTTCTGCATCTGTATACCCTTCTGTAAAACCTCGATTTTTAGGGACTTCACGCTTCTTAGGCTACAGTACAGTAATATATATATTCTTTAACATAACAGCTATCAGATGGTGCCTACAGTTTCATTTTAGCTTAAAATGGACTTAACACCTTTTACGCCTGTACCCTTCATTTATGTTAATCGTAGGATTGACTTTGACGCTACCAAGGATTGTTGTATTTCCCTAAAAGGAATCGTGGCCTTAAAAGCAACTTTCTATGCAAATGGTGTTGATGTTTTAATAAGCTTTAATAATTCAATTAAAACATACTTAAGAAACTAACATGATTTCGTGTCGAGTAAAGGTTTTATACGATTGAGAATGTAATCTACCCTTCATATTTGTAATTTCGGTTTTTTTCCTTGGAATACACGCACCTTGACAAACATTTAACATAGCCAAAAAGAATTTCCATTTTTACTTTTTTAACTAAAACTAAGCATGTGGATACATTTTATTTTAAGGATTACTTTAACTAGTATTTTGAAAATTATAAATAGTTAAGCACATAAGTTATTATTGTGTCGACAATCCAACTAAAAGTATTTGTTGGAATGGCCCTTACAACAACAGCAACAAGGCTGTAGTAAAACTAGTGGAATATTTCCTATTTATGCACCTGTAGATTGTAATACTTTAATGTGCGAATTTTTGCGATAAAATGGAGTTATTGATTGTTACGCATATTTATATGTAATAAACCTTAATTATTTCCAAAAGTTGCCTAAACTTAGCTACTGAAATTTTTGCAGAAAATAATAATATACATTATTGCATATTATTGTGCGCGTCCAGTTTTAACTGATAACCAGAGGAAATTACGATTAACTAAACCTTTACGCTTAGACTTAATCTAAATGTCCAAGTTCATTAATATCAATAGTCTGTCTTCCTACAGTTGGAAGAACAACTTTATCCTTCCTAGATTTCAAAATCATAACGCATTTTATATTGATTGAATAGAAAATAATATATAAAGCGTATATTTTATCGCTATTAAAGTGGTTCTTTTTCATTAATACACAATTAGCATTGAAGAAAATTGGGGGCATTTTAAATATTTGTTGTCTTTATTTTTCTGAATCTTGAAATAACGACATTTTACAAGTATCCGCGATACTAAAATAACACAGAAAATGTTCACCAAAATTGATGTAATAGTTTTATTCTTTCAGTAGGCAATTTTGATGACGAGCAAATGAAGCAGTTTCCGGTCCTCGCATTTTTTTCCGGTTATGATTATACTTTATTATTATATCTGCTTGTTGCGGTATTTGAAATTTTAGAGAAAAACAAAATATATTAATTATTAGTCACATTCTCTATTATAGCTTAGTAAGAGGAATTGTGTACTACACATATCTTCCTACCTTTTTGAATAATCTTCAAAATATTATATTTATTAAAGTAGATGAAAGTAATGATTTTTTTGCAAATAGTACGCCATCTACCCTAGCCTTTATAGGAAAATTATCATATTGAACACTTGTTAATAAGTTCAGCAAAGAAATATTTTTGTTAAAATTGTCACTTTTGTTATTAAGTGTCCAACCAACGTTAAACAAAAATACTATAGAAATACCAGCCAGAATTATTAAAGAAATAATTCGAATGTCTGTTACCATGGTGGATAAAAATGGAACAGCTATATGTGCCTTCCTATACATTTCGGGTACACTCGAAGCAAAAGTAGTCGGGACGGTTAAACGCGGCAGCAATATTCGGTTGCATTGCTGCCGCGCTTAGCCGTCTCGACTAATTTTTCTCAGAGCGTACGTTTGATAGCACGTCGCACGACACAATCAAACGAGCACTGAAAGCAAGGGGAGTGGGCAAAACAGTAACTGTTTAACAGGTTGAAAGCTTTTGTTGTGCACTGCTACAATAGCAAAAAGCAAGTATGAGGGAGCTATCTGTGACCTGGTACAAACAAGCATCAAAATCACTAGTGAATGGCGTCGATCATTGGCATTGAGTATCATCTTGGCACAAACTACGACCGTATCCATCTGAATGCAACAGTGATCAAATGCAAAACATAAGTCAAATAGCTAGGAATAACACTAAAGAAAAAACTTCTGTGGAACTAGCATATTAAATGGAGCATGAATAAGGCAACAAGAACCTTAAAGATATGTGGCAACCTAGCACGCAGAACGAGGGGCTGCTAGCCTAATATACTATGATGGTTGTATATCAGTATAGTAATACCTATGGTAACATGCGGGGCGACAATCTGTTAGCCACATGTCACACTAGTAACAATAAGGAATATTCTTGATAACCTGCAACGGTTGGGATTTGTGTGCATTACCAGCGCCATGAGAACATGCCCAACAGCTAATTCAGAAGTTATTTGATCGAAGTAATTGTTAGGAGATACGACTTCGAAAAGAACTTTCTCACGAAGTTAACAACACGGGAGAATTGAAAGGAAACGTATCCACCTATTCCCTTAAGACAAATGCCGTTAAATGGTATACGGATGGTTTCAAAACTGATTAGACAATACGTACAGGGGTATTCGAGCCAGGAACCAAATACTCGGAACCAATGGGATTTATCCCATTGTCTTCCAGGCACAGATTAATACTATTGGAAGATGTACTCAACTGAATCTTGACAGTAACTACTGCAAGCAAAGCATTGCAATTTCTTCGACAGTCAAGCAGCTATAATGGCTTTGAGTTCTAACACTATTAGATCCAAATTAGTTTGGGAATGCTTAGGAAAACTAAATAATCTAGACAGAGAAAATATTACATATTATGCTGGGTACCAGGACACTGTAATCAGGGGCAACGAGAAAGCTAATCTATTAGCAAAGAAGACCGCCACAACATCTTTAGTGGCAGCGGAACTGTTTTGCTGAATAAGTATGAACACCTATAAGAGAGAATTCAAGGACAGGGAGGAGAAGGTCAGAGGAGCCTTCTGGGAGAATCTTCGTAGTTTGAGACACTCCCAGGTATTCCTTGAAAATTCGAATAAGCACGAAGCAAGGACCATGCAAGAACTCACAGGGCACCTTGGGGACACTTGATAAGGATAGGTTTAAAAGGCAATAGTGGCTGCAGATTTTATGAGGCGGCAGACGAGTGTTCGGAGCACTTGATATCCAACTGCACGGCTATTGCAGAAATTCCTGCCAGTTCTTTCCGCAAAACTGTCATTGACTAGGGAATAATACCCTCTCTTAAACCGTCATGGGTATTATATAGTTTATAAAAGCCCTTAACTGTGATGGAGAACTATAGCTGCAGGCAAATTTCAGGAACTTATAGCTCATGTAAGAGAACACAATGGACCATCAGGCCAATAGTGTTAATTAGAGAGACGTGTTTTTTTGTCTTTCTCATGATTTCATTGTCGTAAGTAATATTATTGCTGATTATTTCTAGACAGCATTATAATGCACCATACTTCGTCTATTAACAACCAAAGATTGTCCGATTTGTTGCTGCCGCTACCGAATCTCTTGATATAATTTATTTATATGATTTAATTAATTACTATTAGCTCGTATGTCCAAATTAAATCATTTTGTGAAACAATACCTCTTTGTTGTTTAACAACAAAACCATTTTAGCTTGATAGCTCCAAAACATACATCCTAATTAGAGATCGTGCCCACCAAAACGAAATTATAATAGGCAGTGTAAACATCCATTGCAATCTGCCATATGAAACGATTAAATTTCTTCGAACCTGTGAGCCGTTAGTCATTACTCTTTGATATCCGGGCTCTAATTATAAAGGTAGGTACTAATAAATGACGTAATACGCGATGTGATTGAACGCATTTGATACATTATATGTATTAAATTACTGCTGTTAAGTCCGGTGGGAGAGTTATCGGTTTAATCTAAAGCAAGTTTATCTACGGGGAAGCAATAGGATAATGCGGACTTTCCAGTAGTTGAGAATGTGTTTTATTTCTGTTTCGAAGCGAATCAATATTCCGTAAATAAA
>SMLS01061915.1:0-20881 GCA_004785975.1 Popillia japonica
TTTTTTTTTTTTTTTGAAATTTTGATACAAAATTAAGAAAAAGTAAAACTACGTGACCGACTTGAAGTGTCACAGTATTACAGGCTTACCGATACATTTGTCATTTTAAAAAAGCTTATCTTGCTAAAATCATCTTGCTGTTTCCCTCAGCTCTTTTTAAAATTTGGATTTTTGAGAGCTGTTATAGGTTGAGTTCAATTTCCCCTTCCTGATTTCTTTAGAAAATTTTATAGTTCGGCAAACAACAGCTTTTAAAAATTCAGAAACTCAGAAGGAAAGCGTGAACGTGCAGTGACTCTCCCTTTTATAGTATTATTCCAGTAAAAAAAATATTACATTACAATAACATTGCTATCGTCTACCCTCGTTGGTTGTTTTTGTTAAAATTGTCAAACTTATGCAAGGGAATCGGTTTTCAAAATCTTGGCGGGTTTGTATTTAAAAAATTCTCTTTTTAGAATAGTTCCAGATCTATTCGAGATTTCCCTTAAGTTTCAGCTCGGTGGTTGCGTTGCATTGCTAGCGCAGAATGGCTGGATATTTTTTTAATTTGACTTCATGCTTCTAAAATGTTTTCAAAAAAAAATGTTAAAATTAAGCTTTACACTGAAATTTAATTTTAAACATTTTTCTAATACTTCTTGACACTCTTTTAAAGTCAACATGTATGTTGATTTCATTTGATTGGTCACTGAGTAAGAGACAAGTCTTTACAACATCCCTCACTGCGGGCTATGGCCTATTGTATTATTCCGAGCCAAGATATTTTTTTAACATAAACGGTCTCGTTTACTAGATTTAATAGTCGGTGTAGTAAATCTCTTTCTGGTAGAGTTCTTAATAGGTTAATTGGTCTCGGCAATGAGATTATCCGCCGTTCCAATGCATCCCATTCAAATACAACGTGGTAGGCTGTCTCCTCCTCCTCCTGATTGCATAGTTTATAAATAGACTCATCCTTAAAGATGCGAATTCTGTGTACGTATTCCCTCAGATGGCCGTGTTCTGTTAATAGACTCGTCACTGTTCTGGGCTGTACTTGGTGAGAACCAGTGCATTTGCTGCTAAGTGCTGGGGTTACCATACCATCATTCGTTTGTTGTGTATCTGCTCTTCAACGTTGTTCCAGTGATCCACTCTGCCATGTATTGCAGTCTTAGTTATCGCCAGACCAAATCTGGTCCGGTGAATATCGTTGCAGAACCTTTTTTTACCTGTTTGTTGGCTAATTCGTTGCCTGGTACGCCCTTATGCCGTGCCTTATGACATCCACACAGAAGTAACTTTGTGATGTTTGGCCAGGATTCTTGGGTTTTCCAGGCAGTTAGTTTTGAGGTTATCTCATGAAATGCTAATATTTTTACTGAGGCTTTAATATCCGATAGGATATAAATTCGCTAAGCCAGGAAATTTGTGGTTTTACAACAAATATTAATACTTAAACAAATACATGTTGGTATCAAAACCCATTGATACCAGCATGTCTCCATTAACATAATTACCTATATCACCAATGGTCGAAAAAGGAACCTGATGTTTGAAAGAAGCAAGAATTGTATGCAACACGATTGGGCAAAATATAGATTTAACGTGGCGTTTCATCGAGTTAAACACTTAAATAATGCATTTTTCGAGAGAGTCATAAAAGGATGACACAATCGAACTTTCATATTCACCCCAATACGATGGGGTTCCCCTCTTTATCGCAGACATCTCCCAAATTGCGGCTGACTGTTATAAAGGGTAATAAAAATAATCGCATCAGAGTAGTTCGAAATAGAGGGCGCTAGCAGCGTCCATATCGCGAGCTATCTAATGACACATAGTTTAGGGTGCATTCTTAATGATACGTAGTCATCGTGAAAAATTGCATTTGAGAATAATTGGTAGTAATGTTGGATGCGTCAGATGAAATAAATTACTTCCATGTATGTATGTATGTACATATGTATACATAGAAGGGTGTAGGTAGTTCATTGCTTGTAGTGCAGTGCTTAATAATAATTAGTAATTAATGTAGGGATTACAATTTTTGCAACTGTGCAGATTAAATAATAATAATACGTGCCGCTATATATCGTATAACTCCTCATCTTGACATATACAAATTACACTGGCATATTACCGGAAGTACCGACAACATTTTATTGCCCGTAGTTAATGGGTTAACAGACCTGAAGTGCGCTCAACACGAATAAAGTAAGAAACGGTATTATTTGAAAGAACGTGAAGATAGATAAGCATCACCGTATACGTATAACCATACAGGTACAAGTTGCACATGACAGGTGGCAATCATTATGAATAGTGGCTTTTCATGTCCGCGCCACATTTCGTGGAAGAATGTCACTGTAGGTTGTTATGTACATTAAGTTATTCGAAAAAAATTCTAGTGTTGGAATCTATTGAATAGAAAATGTGAGGAAAATTATAAGGCTCCAAGTAATCTCGTATAATTTTTATGGAGACTTATGATATACAGGCGATTCCTTTTTTTATGGAAATTATACATCTATGGCCCCCTTTATAATGTCATATCGTATTAGTATAAGTAAGGAAAGGAGTGGGCTACGATATAAAAAAAAGCTGCCAGCATATACATATTTCGAAAGCCAGAAGCGCCTCTTTGACAGAAATAAGCTCTCATATACAATCCAGAAGCACACCTACCTTCCCAAAGCGCTGATTGCGATGAGCATCAACGATAAACACGTAATATTCTCAAATTTAAACGGAGATTAACGTCAACCAGCCAAGTTTCGGTCGCTACAGCAACCCTATCTCGGCTTTATAATTCATACCCAACCGCTTCGTGTGGCGGTATTCTCCCTTACAGCATCTCAGATTCGATCTCTTTGAAGTAAGCGTGTGAACCATGCAAAACTTCGCCGTAGGTATTAAGTTGACGACTTTAATGATTCGCGACCGTTTTAATTAGTGTGAGGTACTTTCCCGTGAAAAAATCTTAAGAGTAGACTTACTCCTGTAGTCGGGTGTTTACAGATTCATAACGTGCTTTCTCGTCTGTACTTGAAATGAATTTTAAACGAGAAGTTTTAGTTGTTTGGAAAAGGGTATCAGAATTAATCTGTTTTGGGTACAATTTTATGAATTCAGATTAAAGTAAGTTGCGGGTAAGTCTACAATTTACAACAAGCAATTATAGGTCGTTCCTAAGTGTAATTTTTCACCGTGTAGAATTTTAAAAAGTCGCCGACCGCGCGCAAGCCGTAATTGTAGCCACAAATAAATATGCAAATTAAAAAGAAAAACGTGCCCGTTAATATGTCTACTTCTGACTTTTTTTTTGTTGCCGTTAACCGCGGCAATAAACATCCGGTACAGAGAATTTATACCGTCGTAAATCGAGACTAGCTCGCGTGTTCCAGTAAAATAGAATAGCGAGAACGGGGTTACCAGTTACGATCATCCTAACACTTATAATTTATTATAATGCAGCTCTATGTTATTACCGATCATCAAAAGTGTTTAATTTAATGATGATTGGTATGCAGACCTTGTACATTCCCTTAGGTAAACGTATGCAATACGCAGCCTGCTGTCCCTAAAGTAGCCCAAACGAATCAAATATACTACCTCTTATATGGTATCGAAGGACTAACACGATGCATTCTTTTGGAGTTTCTGATCTTAGGGTCTAGTTTTAGTTCTCCTTATGCTGTTAGGTAATCTGCATGAAAGCACATACAAGCTTGCAAATTTAATGTATGTACTCTCTCAAGTGTGTTATGACCAATTTACAAAATCAGCATCGTGCCAAAGCGTTACCAGAATCCCCGACAAATAAAATGACTAAAAAGATAAGACTTGTGTTGAAGCTGCTAAAGAAGGCCAAATTTTCACCTTCAAACGGAAGTATTATTGATGAATTGATTCTTATGTTAAATCCAAGTAGTACTGCAAACACCCAAGTGTATTTTAAGAGACAAAAAATTAAAAAGGATTGGTCTGGATTGCAATTTTTCAGAGGGACAGTCATCGACGTACATTTCTTCACTTGAAGATTCTCGTTTCACCGCAAATTTATGAAAAATATTGCACCAGATCTCATTTAAACCGATTTACAAATAAAAAACATTTCAATATATAGATTTAATGTTTTACCAACTACACAATCTGGTTTCCGACCTGGGTTTGTGTGTGCCTCAGCACTTGCGAAGGTAGAGTCTATTTCAATAGAGTTTGGCACATTACGTCATATCGACTTGCGCAAAGTGTGACGTCACACGAAAAATATACGTATTTCATAAGCGTAGAATCCAGCATTTTCGAAGGTAGTCTTCAAAGACTTTTTCTTTAACGACAACCATGTAGATTTAAAAACAAAATTGAACTCAAAAGTACGCAGATTTACAAACAAGGCCAAAGTCAACACCACAACGCTAAACAACTGGAATTACGGACGATCGAAAATAAAATGTCGCTTCTCGTTAAACATCCACATAGTACACGGCCGCTACTGGTCGTTGCTTAGCAACGTGGTACGTTTGACCAAAATTCGTTCTATGCGCAGGTGACGTAATGTGCCAAACTCTATTGAAATAGACTCTAACAGATGATATTATTGCTGTGACTGACAAAGGTCAAATACCTGTATTAGTCCTGTTTGACTTTTCCAAGGCGTTTGACACTATTAGTTACGAGTTACTCTTGGCTAGTTTACCTTATATTGGGTTGAACGACTCAATTTTAAAATTCTTCGCCTCTTACTTACAGTGAGGAACTCGTGTCTGACTGTGTAACCTTAAATTCAGGTGTTCCACAGGGGTCTACTCTGGGGCCCCTCTTGTTTTCGATCTACACATCCCAAATGCTCATGTTTAACCAATTTTCATCCAGTTTTCATTTTTATGCTGATGACACACAGTTGTATAAATCCTTTGGGTTTCAACGAATTTATTGATGATGAACTAAGATTTAGGGAAAATACAACTCAAAACATTAGAAGAGATGGCTACAACTCATTACGCTGGCAACGTCACAGCAGCAAAGGTTGCTAATGTGTTTCAGTTTACACTTATTGTCGGTTTGAAGTGGGAAGTCTACAGATGCGATTGGGAAGGCTCTTCAACAGAAGACCTAAAAGCGAATACCCAGCATAGATTGCTGCTGCTATTATTTCTTGATCGTTGTTATTTGCTTGTGTGTAGAATACTAGTCAGAGGGTTAGTTTGGTGATAATCTGGCTGCCAGTTGTTCTGGTTCATTAGCATTAGCCAGGGAACAAATGCAACAGGTCAATTCAGAAGTCGGAATATCTCAAGCAAACGCTAATACATCTCAAGAGAAGTCCAAAATCAAGCTTGACAACCTAAGTGGAGATAAATACCTTGAAACCTTATTTACTTAGCAGGATTTTAAGGCTTGTACTGTCATGAAAACTATGATCACAATCTAGTGCCTAGAAGAGTTTTCATCCTATTAAACAATATCAACTCTTTCAAAAATTGCACTTTAAATGGTGGAACTAAAAACTCATTCTGTTGAGAATGAGGTCACACGCCGGCCCTGAGTAGTGATCCTCAGAAATTTACAGCAGTAACGCGTGTAAGAACGGTGTAGCTAGACTATTCCACCAATCGAGTTTTTCATAAAAGCAATTGTAAATTATTCACCGTGGTAGTGCCAATGGTGGTTGGAGTTTGGATTTTGTTCTGAGGAAGGTAATCATTTAATGTGAAATTTGGTAGCGTTAGACGAAATCCAGGGCGCCAAAAGCGTGTGGAGCTCTGTTGCTTGACTGAATATCGCAGCAACTTTTGTTGTCTAAATGTCTTCAATGGCTTTTCTACTACGCCATCTCATCGTTTATACTGCTGTGCTGTCACTTTGTTCAAAACAACGGATCGGAGTACAATACTACGAGAGCAATCTTACCGTCCGCTTGGAGAATTGAAGACTGGATCCTAGCGAGCTGTCACCTCGCTGAGAAGCCAGCTAATAGTTTTCTGCGTACTAAAATGCAGTAAGGCTATTAAAACATTGCACATGCTGCATTAAGGCTATCAAAAAGAGGCGAGTTTTGGTCGGGTTTGATTAGATAACTTACTAACGACTTGGCTGTAGCATTGCATTCTATTTCTGAGCGGTTTTCAAACTATCTCACGAATGTGAAGCGTAGCGAGCAACGACAGTTTGGCTGTCAAAGAAAAAACATCCAATGTGCTACATACATTTCAATGGTACGTCTGTCAGAAGAATATCGAAGGGCTCCTCAATCTACTGGATTTACCAACCAATTCATGCTTTATACAGCCTTCAGAATCAACTGTATCAACTGTAGTTTTCGATGGCTCTCTATTAGGATTGCTTATATCACCTAGTGAACCTAAAGGCTGATGAAATAGTGCTAGCTTTCCAAGACTGTTATGTATTACGCTGTTGATATTGAAATTAGAGATCCCATTAAGGAGAAGCTTTAGAGCTTACCAAATCTTTTTGCCCCATAGCCTAAATTGGCGTAATACCATCAAATAGGTGAGCCATTAGTTGTAACATGTAGGTATGGCAACCTGCAGGTACAGTCCGTGCATTGTTCCAGTATTTATATCCCACTCCATTTGTAATGCGATGTTGCAATTGAACTAGATTATATATTTTTAACCGGGGGGCGCTTGGTATTACCACAAAGTGGGTTTTGTAAGCGGTGATCTAATTAATCAAAACGAAAAGAACAATTATCGAACTAAATATAAAAATAAAGAATAAAATCTAGGAAAATATGTCTAAACAACCGAGTTTTTCTGAAAGCAATAACAATAAATAACATTCATTATAGAATAACTATCTCGAAATAAATAACCTGGCATTAATTCCTACTCAACAGCGTTGACAAAATTAGTAAAATACGCTACCTGTAACGCATAACAGTATCTAATCCAGAATATAATTAGAATTCTGCTCGTGATAAATAAGAAACCGTGTAGCGAGCAGAAGGCACGGTTTCGCACTAATTACACCATAGTTGCGGTTAACCGCTACACAACTACGCGTAGGTGCCACCTATACGAGATTCAGAATACGCAGTGCGCCGGGGTCAAGTTGTTAACCTCATAAAATCGGATTACGGATGTGTTTTTTTTACGATTCCAAATTGAATATTCCACTTTTAGTATTCCATGATATAATCGAGCCTACACATCCGAGTTTCTGCAGCCGTTCTCTGACAGGATCGTTATTACCTGAAAGCTCTTTTTCACGATATTAAATTGAATTTAGAAATTCGATGCTCCTTCTCGTAGCTTGTTAGCGTCGACCAATTTCGCATTATTAATCATATTATTTACTCGTTTCCACGATAAATAATGCCGGTATCGTGGAATTCTATCTTGATCTTGACCCGGTGAACTTAATTCCTTACTAATTTTTCAAAAATAAAATGATGATTTAATGGCTACGTTTGATTTTAAATTTGTTTGGATTAAATGTTTACATCAATACCAGACTCGTCAGACGATAAACAATATTTATGCTTTTATTAATTAAATTTTTCTCGTGCATATTTTAACGTGTTACAGGTCTGATTGTGTTGTTGATTTCAAGCAACTGTAAATAAATAAACGCTGTATTTAGTAGTGGGTGGTGAGCACTAAACGAGAACGTAATAACCTTCTATAAACGCTTAAATACACGGACGTGGCCGTTGAAACTGGTATTGTTGCAAAAATATAAAAGGTTACGTAGAACACTCTGTTGCCCATGATATTCATAGCTGTTCACATAAAATATGCTGGTAGTGGATATATCAGAAAATAACAAAGCTTGTTCCGTAGTATTATTATTATGTATAGCAGTATTTAAGGTTTCGAAAATTGTTTATTTAATCTGGCACTGTAGGAGTCTGTAGGGGAACGTTGACTATCCGCCGATAATATCCTGGAAATGAGAGAGACCGAGAGATTTGACAAGTCAAGTAAATGGATTGATTCTCAAACAATTGTTGTTTAAAAACTGGCACCTCCAGTCTACGAAGACAAAAAAGAAAATTAGACTTAACAATTTCGTCTGTTTGTGAGTAACAGTGGACGACTAGAGTATCACTCGATGATAAAAACGAATTACCACTAGCAAGGCAAATCTTCCCCATTCAATATTGTATTTTGGCCTTTTTCTGCGCCAGTTTGGCTGTCATGACTGTTAAGATAAGATGTGATAGGTAACAGTATCTGGGTGAACTTCTTTACTAAACCAAATATTAAGCATTGGCTGACTTTGTTGCTAAATTTGATATTTTGAAGACTAAATTCTTGAGTAAACTTCCTGTTTCGGCATTGCTGAATAACCTCAAACCAAGGTCGATAATAGCAATAATTCCAAAATTTTAAATTCTTTAGGAATGTAACACTTCAGAAACCCAAAGGTTAGGTATGCCCAACATTATAAGTAGTTGCTGAATTTTTATTCACGGGTTAATAAGTTGTTTGTTATTAATGTTATTAAATCACTTGGTAGGTTCAAATGGTTTCTATTTCCAACAAGTTTAAAACTTTCCTTTAAGACTTTATCACGTGTGTATGTATGTATGTATATCCAAGACATGGCAGACAAGATTACCATGTAGGTTCGATAAAAAAGAAATAGATCCCAAAACTTGTAGATCTCCGATAAAATTTGTTGTATGTAAATTGAAATTAAATTATTAAATTGCATTGCGAGCCGCAATGATTAGGCGACTACCTAGCGAAGTGAGACTACTAAGTTCCTGGTTTCAATTTTTCAGAGGATTGTGAAAGTTTTATTAGAGAATTATATTCCGCTTTAACTACGATTTGGCTTAGGCACAAGCAACACTATAAACAATAAAATAGTGCTGTTATAAAACAATAAAATAGTGCTGTTATAAGGTCATTGAACATATTGTCACACACGAAATTAAATAGCAATAGTTTCAATTATCACGATAAGAAATACAGCTTAACATATTGTTAACAGGCAGTTTTACTGAGAATTTATCAAATGTTACCGGCTACTATTTTGTAAACGGGCGTGGAAGTAAAACAATTTAAATAACCATTAATAAATCTTATGCATTATTGACGTTTTATCTATTTAATTATTTTTTTCGCATTATAAACAATGTAACAATCACCCAAACATTGGAATGAGACAATTGTCTAACTTTGCAAAGTTTGTGTGGAGGAGATGTCTACCATTGTCCATAATGATTTGGTCACCTGTATATTTGCGTATAGCTTAATACTAATGTATTATTTCCTGGTACAAGTATATACACCATAGAAAGATCATTAAGCAAATGCGATAATTCACGTATACTTCTAACCCAAACTGAAAATACATATTTTAATCTCATGATGAATGAAAGAGGAATGAGATCCTTTTATGATGTAAGGTAGATCAGCGAAGTAACGAATCATTTCTCGGAATCGTGCATCCTGTCGCAGCAAATAATAAAATATGGAAAGTTTATCAATATTATTGTGCCCCTAAAGCAAAGAAATTTTAGTTTAGTTTTACCACTAAAAGCGTTAACATCGAAGTGTGTGTATTAATGGGTATAAAAGGCGTAAACTTGAAATTATGCCGAAAACCCGCTACAATATTAAAATAATAATAATAATAATCTTTATTCAATTGACACACAAATGTGTATATGAAACGTCATACAAAAAAAAAACACAAATAAAACAGAAAATAAAATTACAACTCCGTTAGCCGCCACTAGTCGCTGCCATCTGTGCAATACCGTCAAAATATTCTTTAGTTGAATAAATGCAGTTTTGTATGAGAAAAGACTTAATTTCAGATTTAAAACGTGTTTGATTTGGAATTGATTTAAGGTTATATGGTAATGCATTAAAGAGACGTAAACCTAATATGCGGGGTGAATTACCGCTCAACGTTAATGAATATGAAGGTATATGGAAGTTAAATTTAGATCTTGTATTATATTGATGAATCTCATTATTACAAATAAAGTGATTTTTATTTTTGTATATGTACACTAATAGCTCGTATATATATATTGAACGCAATGGAAGAATTTTCCATTGCTTAAAATACGGCCTGCATGATTGCATATTGCTAATACCTGCCATACACCGAATAATTCTCTTTTGGGCCAAAAAAACTTCATTACAAACGGGTGATGTACCCCAGATTGTTATACCATAAACCAGTCTGCTATGAACATTAGCATAATAATAACACAACAAACTATTAATATCAATAAAATTTCTCAGGTTACGCAGCAGATAACACGTGGAATTCAAATTACTAATGAGTTTAAAGCAGTGTGTACGCCATGTAAGTTCATCGTCAATATATAATCCTAAAAACTTAATTTCAGAGTCACGATTTATTTCAACATTATTTGAAAATACATGAGTACTAAACTGCATCTTGTTACGAGCATTATGAAAAATAAGGTATTTTGTTTTGTCAGCATTCAAAAGCAACCTGTTCCGAGCAAACCAATCGTTCATGTTACACAACAATGAATTTACTTTATTTTCCCTATCTACTATATTACCACATGAAACTACTGCGCTAGTATCATCCGCATACATAATGACGTCATAATTCGATAAAAAGTTTGAAATGTCATTCATATAAATTAAAAATAAAAAAGGTCCCAATACACTACCCTGAGGAACTCCATGTTGAACTTGTAAGTTAGATGATTTGATTGGAGTGATATTTAAAAAAAAAATTTAACAGTCCTAAAATTACAACCCCGACAGAAGATCGTAACATACTTTTAATCAGTAGAAGGAATCACCGGAGAACAACGTCAGAAATTGCCGCCGAAACGAACGCCAATCGCCAGAAAGTAATTAGTCTGACCACGGTTAAGAGACGCTTAAAGGAAGTTGAATTACATGGAAGAATTGCTGTAAAAAACTCTTGTTACGCAAGCAAAATAAAACTAAACGGTTAAATTGGGTACGAGAACATAAAAATTGGACCATCGAACAGTGGAAAAGTGTGTTGTGGACCGATGAGCCCAAATTTGAGGATTTTGATTCAACCAGAAGGGTATTTGTTCGGAGATCAGCTAAAGAACGATTAGCTGAACCCGTTGTAGTGCATACAGTTAAACAGAAAGAGCGCTACCAACAAATTTTGGACGAGCACATCATACCATTGGGAACATGCATAATCGGCGAAAACTTCGTGTTTCAGCAGGATAATGATCCGAAACACACCTCGAAATTATGCCGTGATTACCTCAATCGAATGAAACATGATGGGAAATTGACAATTGACATGATGGGAGATTGACAGACATCAACCCCGACAAGCTTTTATGGGACCATCTCGACCGGCAAATTCGACAATCGGCTCCTACATCTACAAGAACATTGTGGGACCACTACAAGCAGCGTGGAGACACATAGACCCATTAACATTGTCGAAATTAATCGAAAGAATGCCCAGATTGTGTCAAGAACTCATTCGGCGAAAAGGAGGTCACAACATAGACGAGCGCAATATTTAATTATTTTCGTTGTTTTCTCTTATTTTCTATTCAAAATTTTATTGTTGTTTTAGAATAAAGAGTTTCATTTTTGTATTAGTGTTAGTACTAGTTTTAGTAAGGGTGGGCAAATAATTATGGACGTAGTGTATATTGTGCATTATCCTTTAGATGAAACAGTATAAGTATTTGTTCAAAACCTATTCTGGACATAGTTGTCCGAAGTATTGGTGCGTCAACTAAAGGGCCCGTCCACCAATGAGATTTTCTGATTTGGCCCATCAATATCAGTAATCCAAGAAACATCTTTATTTCATTACTAGTAACTTTCGCTCATGATACAGTTTTTATAGAGATTCTATGTAACTCTTTCATTTGAGAGTGCTCCAAAAAAACCGTAACAGATCACTGAGAAAACAACGGTGGTGCAAAAAAAAGTGCATCATGAGTTTACTTGTGGCAGATCAACAATGTCTTAAGAAAAAGCTATAGTCATAGCTGATTTAGAAAGTTGTAGGCGGCATAATTGGGCCATGGATACGTGTGACAACTTGTAGTGGTAGTAACGTGCGATCTTACAAAAGTTTCCTATTCATAACTTTTTGAGACATCTGGGTAGCTATTATCCCATAAGATTAGTAACAGATAGCCTGTGCAGCAATAGTAAGTTCTATAGTAATAGATAACCACCCAGGAGCTATTCAATTGTAATAGATAGCACAATGCTCCTCAATTCCTAATTTGTTTCTCCGGACACGGTCTCGGATTCTGAGCTATTCATAGTTTATGTCTGGACGTGACACACCTGGGCAAAAGGGAAAGATTTTATAAGTTGTCCAAAGTGTTCCCATATTTCTCTTGTCTCTGTTGAAGTCTGGCTCTAAAACTAACCATATCGCTGCGCAAAGTTCGTTCAGGTGTGCTGCCATTTCAGCCTGAATATCGCCTTTCAATTCTTTCAAAGCGGCAGAACGATTCTGAAAAAACTCGATTTTTGAGACACCTAAAAAAGGACGCTTGGATTACAACTCAGGCTTTGGAAGAGGGGAGATGGAGGCTTCCGCAACTCTTGAAGAATATGTCCTCAAATGTTCTAAATTAACAGTTATGGCAGCCCCACCATCATTTTCGCGAAGAAAAAACTAGACCGCTGATTTTCGATGATAAAATAGCAGCCCAAACTGTGATCTTTGGGCTTTCTGGGGGATTCGATATATTGAGGTTCTTATCATATTTAGCGCAGATGTACGCTTAAGCACCGACAAGTTTGATTATCATCATCACAACTGAGTTTCTCCTTGTTCATGCATGGTTTCATTCCACCACTTTTCAATCTTACGAATCTATACTTTCATTAAATTAATGTTATGGATGGTTGTCATGGATATTGTTAAATGTAGTGTAAATTGTAATGCCGCTTAAACAGGTTGAAAGAGAGTGCAATTGTTGTTTCGCTAAAACTCGCGCACACAAAAGGCGCGTTGGTCTCCTGAGTCGCGCTGCATGTTGTCTAAATTTCCCTAGACGAGCCCTGCAGACGTTTAAGACCAGCCGTAGTCTTTCAAACCGCCAAGCAACTTTTTTAGAGTGCAAAAACAATAGGGTACGTATGTGTGTGTATACCTTGTATTTCCCGCACGGTATGGATTTTTTGGAATATTTTTTTTAGTACGAGTTGTACATCTTTTGTAAATTCAGTTCTTCTGGCAAGTAAACTTCTTTCGTTGACGGAAAGATATGTATGTTCCTTTCCTTTAATAGTGGGCACGTCCGGTATCGTTCCTTTCAAGATATTTTAATTTCTTTTTGGAAATACCATGGACAGCGTTAAAGGCTTTAACACATATCACCTTACCCGATATCAATGGCTCTATTTTGCATTTTTGATTCATTGATATTTATTTATAAACGGAATTATAAAGTAGGCAGCGAAAGATATCCATGTTCTAACACTAAAATCACTTCGTAGAATCAATGCTAACACTACATGTTTTATCGTCATGCACCAAACACCTGTCAGTAAACGATTGCATCGAAATGTATCTCATCCTAAACAAACACAGAAATACCATTAATTCCACTGGAAACATCAAAGGTTTCATCGTAGGCGGCTACGCTATCCGAGCGTGATGAAGTATAGATTGACAGTTAATTATGACTATCAAAGCTTCTATTTTTTTTCATCCCGGTAGCCCCGCCATAATCCATTGTATTAATTAAACGAATGTGTCGTATGTTGTACAAGAATCAATAGTGATATGCATCGTTTCGTATACATACATAACATTGGACAAGATAGATTTATAACATTTTAAAGAACTACGACAAATAAATTATGTATTTAAGTGCACAGTAACTTGATCTTGCTTTAGCTCGTCAAGTTCCCGGAAAACTGTCACATGTTTTCCGAACGCTTACGCTTTTAGGATAAATTGGTAGCAGCCGGCATTAAGAAACGAAGAAATCCATTACAACACCGTTTGGCTGCATTTTTTTTCGTGTTAGCAGCCCTCAACGTTCGCACGGAATCCTTCCATTTTCTTGTACCAGCTTGTACATATTAGCCTTAAAATAGTCCATTCTTGTCTTAGTTACGTTCAATTTTCGCGGGAACTATTCAAATCTTATAAGGTAAATTTTGAAAGAATTCCGTTTAGGAACTTCTCACGTTAGAAAGTTTTTGATGGAATATAAGAACGGCAGGTGTCTTTTATACGTAATCGACGCTTCTTGAAAATTTAATGCGGATGCATTTCGGAGACGTTTATCGCTTGGAAGTTACCGAACAGCTTCGAGCAGTCTGCTACTACTCTTCAAACAGCGACGCAACGTGCAAACTTATTTAATTACATCTGCAGTACCTCAAAATGATAAATTTACGACCAACAACTTGATAATTAATTAAATATGCAATGTTACGACAACAGGAGTTCCATGTCGAACCATCAGGTTCGTCCTAATCGATAAAATTAATGACTGCCGTGAACATACATATGTACAGTGGGTTGATTTAGAATAGACTCAAACTGCCATAAAACTCGATAAAAGTATGCTTTACAGCGATATCCGAATGCGAAGCAGTAATGATATGGTCAACTATATGTAAATTACTATTTATAGATGCAATATATTTTTGTATCAAATCGAGTTTCATATGCAACTACGCAATTATATTTAATGCAAGGGATCATTTATATATTCCTAAATTGATAATTTTGTAATGCGATCTTATCATGTTTTGAAATAAATAAATATGGTTAAATCGCTACCGCTACATTTTCACTATATTTCTAAGTATTAATGTAATTAAAAATTGTATGAGTAAGGATTTTTGAATAATTTGAGTTTCATATGCAACTACACAAATATATTTAATGCAAGGGATCATTTATATATTCTTAAATCGATAATTCGTTAATGCGATCTTAACATACATATAGTTAAATCACAAGCGCATACAATTTCTCTATATTTCGAGGTATTTATGCCATTAAAAAATTGTATGAGTAAAGATTTTCGTATTGTTTGAGTTTCATATGAAACTACACAATAAAATTGTATTAATTTGTTTTTAGTTTGACTGTCTTTTTCTTTACCTTCCTTATTATTTGAAATAAATTATTATTTGTTTACTGTGTGTTAATTAATACTAGAATAAAGTCAGATTTTTTTAACGGAACAAACTTAAGGTGAACATAGATTCCTGTCTAATAACTGCTTTGATAAATAATTTTTCTTATGGTTCTATAATTAATTTGTACCCTATTATTAAAATCAGCTAAGTTAGGAGAAATACAATAATTATTTTGTTTGTGTTTATATGTTATTTATGGGTGTTGGCAAACGCTATACTATGTAATAATACAGATATTAAAAGCATTTGAAAAAGAATATATTTCTGTAGCTATTTTAAATGTATGTATGCGTACCAGTTCATAAGCAAATCGCTTTATTACTACAACATCCAGTTAAATGTAGAAAGTTTGTGTGTGCCGTTAGGTCCATGTCGCTTGTCGGGTGGGTCGGTTCTAAATCAATCCAGTGTACATACATATTTATCCATCGTTCAAGCCTGCAGGTACAATATCTAAATGTAAAATGTATGTAAGGAGATATTTTATGTAGGAGGAATATGATAAGGTTTTCTCTGTAAACATATGGCTTATATTTAGCCGATTATCTTTAGTATTAATGCATGTGTTGATAAAATATGATTTGCATTAATATTATGCGGGAATACGACAAGTTTGTTGTATGACTCAAACATGCAACACCACATTTCGTCATTTTTATCTGAATGACAAGGGTCAGGAACGATTTATATGCGAGCTTGTAATTATTTGTTTATGATACTCAAAACATAAGTTACAATGATTAGTAGTACTGCAAGAGATCTGAGAGAAGAAGAACTAGATGCTGCTGTCATTCAAAGTTTAACCCAAGGTAATGACTAGTATTAATAGGATTTAAGTAATACTCGATGTAGGTATGTGCATTTAATCATAAACAAGCACGTATCTATTAATATTTCGCATCACGAAAGAAAAAGAGAGAGACAGAGAAGCACATGTGAACACATAACGTGGAAAATTTGGTAAACCAAAAATTATATTTGCAAAAAAAGTGAAAAAGTTGGTAATTGCTGAGGTATACATTGAAAGTATTAATGGGCCAAGTATGGAACCTTGCGGAACGCAAAAACTTGTCTGCACATATCTAGAACACCACAGATGCATTGCTTTCGTCCAATAAAGTAATCGTGTAATAGACTTACACGTTAACACATGCTAATGGTATCTAGTCTATCCTAAATTCCGGTTGCGTAGAGGGAAAACTATCATTAATAAGTACAAATTCAGCCAGCTTGAATAACATCAGCAACATGGCAATAGTTCACAGATCTACGCAATCTATACAATTCAATTTGTTTGGAATAGAAGGTTGAACAAACCTTAGTTTCCAGTTAATGATTTAACACAAAACAAAATAAGAGACAATCATGATTTTGCTTAACAAAAAAAAACATTTTTATTTCATCAAGATTTCTCAGATGAAGTGAAAAAAATTAAAAAAAGTATTTTTTTTTGTGACGGTAAAAAGGTTGACATTTTATCCCTCTTGACGGGGAACAAAAGGTCTCTTTTTATGAAATCACTTTTTTTCCCCGGGAAGAAAGTGAGTACTTTTTTCCCCGATGTGTAAAAATGACAGTTGTTAAATGTGCATTGTACAATTTCGTAAGTTTTCCGCGATTTAGCTAGCAATAGTTTTAAGTGATGCTAGTTTCACTGCTTCTACTAATTTCCATGGAGTACAAGAAAATTCTAAATAAAAATGTTCATTTTTTAACTCTGATTATTGAACACAACTTTTAAACCTAATTGGAAAATTAAATTGACAGACATTTAATTACGTCAAATGTTTCCTTAGCATGGCCAGTCAGCCTACCAGTTTAAAACTTCCAACTTCACATCGATTGAATTTCTGACTTTAGTATGTTGTAATAATATTATTAAATCGTCGGTTTTCTCGTCACAGAAAAAAATAGTGTATTATACACGGACAAAAAGTTAGATTTTAGCTCCCGATGTTTTGTCACAAACACAACCTCGAGCTAAAATTTAATACTTTTTTCCCTTGTATATAAATAACTATTTATTCTTATGTAAACCATTCTTTCTAAGCAATGTCTATAAGTCTTTACTAGGTGTCCGTCAACCAAGAAGTTGTGGAAGTTTAGAAAATCCACAGACATCCAAGAAAACTTTGTGGTCAGTATTTGCCTTGATCAAAGAAAATGAATTTGCTATGTACGTTTATTATATCAAAATCCAAAAAAATTGAAAGAGTTTGATCAAGAAGTCCTACGATTTTATTCATAAAACACAAGTTTACTCATTAAAATCTCCTGCAAAATACTCCCTATAGATAGCAACGTACTTACCCCGTTGTTTGATCGAATCCTCTGGTATTCTATTTTCGCTACGTCCGTCAGACTCGTCTTTGGTTTTTTGACATTTCCTCGGGGTCGTAACACGTTCCGTAAAATTGCCTATTTAATTCGGTTGAACAGGAAAAAAATCGCAGCTTTGAGGCAGATCAGGTGAATTAGAAAGCTGATAGAGAGTATTTGCGGTGTTTTCGATTAAAAACTCACGGAGAAAGATCGTATTGTGCGATGGTGCATTATCGTGATACCAAATTCACGAATTTCTTGCTCGCAAATCGGGTCAAACGTGTTGAGTTGATCCGTAACGAACGATCAGGACTTTCCCAGTTCTCCGATGAACATTTGGCGATTTTTCGCCCATGTTTCTAACATTCTATAAAGAATCCCACACAAACCTTATTGGAAATTGGCTCTCTGTCAAATTGGTTGAACCTCTGGGAAAGTAAAGTACTCATCACCCTGAACAAAAGTCTCAATGCGCACTAAAAGATCCTATGAGTAATTTCGGAGTTATGGGACCTGCAAGTCCGAGAGTTTAAACGAGTTTGCGCGTGTGGGTAGATTAAGGTGAAAGTAAAAGTGAGCGTGCGGGTAAGTTTTAAACAGCTTCGATTGTTTGAAAAAAAAATGTCAGAACTTGCGGTCTTTTACTTAAAACAATGGTATGGAAAAGCCGGAAAATCTTGGAGAACCCGGAAAACCCGAGGAAAAGTCGTTTAAACTCTGCATTTTAGGCTCTCAAGGAATACGCTCTTTTTTAGAGCATGGACCTCTCACTTAAAAGTTATTTATAAGAATATCCGAAAATATTGAAAATCCGGAAAAGCCCGGCTTGCATTATGTATTTCAATGATTTGTATATTTCAGATTTATTTTAAAAAATCGTTAAAAATCTGCATTACACGCTGTCATTAAAAGCGTATTCTATTTGGAGCTTTAAGCTCTTATTTAAATAAAAGGTGCGGGAAAATCGAAAAATCTCTGGAAACCTGGCAAGAAAATTCATACAAGTCTGTGTTTTTCTGTCTTAAGTTTTAAACCATAACGTTTAATGTATACAAATACAATATACACGGTTTAACCTCCTCTCGGCGCTACCCAGGACCAACAAAATCTAGGACTTGCAGGTCCCATAACTCCGAAACTACTCATAGGATCTTTTAGTGCCCATTGAGACTTTTGTTCAGGGTGCCGAGTACTTCATTTTTCCAGAGTTTCAGCCAATTTGCCAGAGGGCCAATCTTCCATAAGGTTTGTGCGGGGTTCTTTTGGTGCCACCAAAAAACTGTTGACCCCAGGATAGCATCACTGCCGAAACAGTTCTCTGACATTTCCAGGGTCTGTAAAATCCGTTTTTCACAGTTGATGCCACTTTTAAAATTCCAAAAAATCAAAAAACACGCACAAATTGTTTATGTACTCAACACAGCGTAAGCTATAACATTGAAATTTGGAAGTGTCAATGACAGATGGGGTAATCTGACAAAAAAATTCGAATTGAATTACTGATCAGTGCCTTAAGACGTTGCCAACAACATATGGTGCAGAAATGTGGAGGTTAACACAAAAAAAATGGATTTTCCTAGGAGATCGTGTTGAGTCTCAAAACTGGTTATGGACACGTCATTCGGATGGGACAAGTGAGGTTACCACCTCTAGAGGTAGAATATCACTCGGCAAATGAAAGGAAAAGAGAAAGACCAGCACACACATGGAGAAAAGGGATAGAAGAAGCTATGGCTAGAAGAAAACTGAGACAAGACGACTAGCATAATAGAAAATTATGGCGAATAAGATGTGGGAAGCGGCAGCAGCTCTAAGAGCGTCACTTTAAAAAAGAATTTCGTTTTGAAACACACCAGTGATGGACAACATCAAAATTGTTTTGAGGGGGTAAAGCTGAATCAATGAATGTGTTGCAAGCAAACATCTGATGTGCTTCAGCTGTGTACATTGTTACTGGCGTCAAGTAGAGATTGGATGAAATTTAGCCATCATCTTTCCTTCTCGTTAAGTCGCAGTAGAGTAAAGAGTGGTAAATTCTTTTGTTTATTTATGGGTCGTCATGTTCACACCAGATGAAAACACTCACGTTGGGTTCTCTGAGGTCTCTTGAATCGGCGTTGAGACAGGACAAGTGATTGATGAATAAGTTTCAGCCTTAAATATCAATGTCTGTGCCTTTCATATTGGGCTGATTATGCCGTCACTTCACTTAAATATAGAATATATTTTTCTGAATGGCCATTTTGTTAGTATTCGTAACCTCATCAGCAGAAGACTGCTGTCTTCCGCTGATGATGGCCATTCAGAAAAATATATTCTATATTTAAGTGAAGTTGGGAATTTGACTCGATTTTCATTAGAGAGAAATAGAGAAAACCTTCGTCTCTATTGAATGAAGTATAATCGAATCATGTCTTATGTATCTAAGTGACCAGTGATCGACCATTGTTAATAACGATTTTTCTATTTCTACAAGGTTTTTCCATAAATTTCCAATTTGTGTAGAAAGTGTTCACCTGATGTGTAATTTTTTCGTGTGTATGTATGGGGCCAACATTTCAATTGAAATTTATAATGTATTGGTTATTTCATGGTGCCGTCGGGAAAGAGGTGCTACTAACTCATTCTTTTTAGCATAAAAACAGAATTTATCTCCTATTTATTATAATTATTCAACATATTTAAAACTTCTAGCCATTATAATCTTCAACACAGGAACTAACATCCAAAAATTTATTATTTACCATTAACCTTGCGTGTATTTATACAAACTCTAGTAAATCCTTTTGTTTATTTTCACAAAATCTCGTGTATGTACAGTGTTACACACTTTAATCAGAAAACATTTAAATTCACAGGGAGACGACTTCGTCGACTTCAAATTATTTTGACGTTTGGAACGAACGAAAAATAAGAAACTTTACAACCCATTAAAACGAGAAACGGCCTTTAATATTATCCGACCCAATTTTCATTCCCCGAGCTTTCTAATTTGCTCCCCTCATTTTCCGTGTAACCCGTTAAATAAGTAAGGATTAAATGATACAATCTTTAACGTTCAAAATCATGTAAAATAACAGTATCGCCTTGGGGCATAGCTGCGAGGGGGCCGGATTCATAATTTGTATTTAGGGATCTCTGCTTGACCCGGGAAAAGACATTTTCTTCACTCAATAAAGCTTAACCTTTCCTGATACACGATTTTAGATACAACCCTGTGTCCCTTAATTCTTCCTCTCTCTCTCTTATTCCTTTGTTGGTGATCTGCTGGAAATTGTGTAAAACAACTGGAATCTCAGATTATTTCAATGGTGGAGATCCCTTGGTTGCCTTGGATTGATACTGCACAATTTATTATTAATTAAACGGCTTTCGCATTTTGGAGGGCCTAAGTTCGGAGTTTATTAACCATTAATCAAGATTAAAAAATTAAAAATAATGCAACCGGTACTAACAGAAAAAAAAAA
>SMLS01061916.1:0-12422 GCA_004785975.1 Popillia japonica
CTGTACCGCTAGATACCGGACATAACTAAAGTCCGTGGGTGTACATACATATATTGTTGATTTTGCTATTCTAACAACTGTTACTTACAATTAGCTAGATGTGGTGTAATAAACTTCGGTAAATACAGAACGTAAATTACTATAAAATATTTTGCGTTTATTTAATATAAAATAAATACAACTTTCATATTGTACATTATCTGGTGGTGTAATATCTTTTTCACAAAAATTTGTAATAAATAACCTATAGTAAGCATTTAAACGTAACTAATAAAGAACTTTTATATTCCTGCATAGTATTTATCAAGAGCATCGATTAGGTAAGCTATTACACCGAGCAGACCAAACACCTGTAACAAGAAACATAGTTAATATAATAATAATAATAATAATAATAATAAATGGCTTTATTGTACCCAAACATTTTCTATATGTACATATACGAAATTATAAGAAAAAAAAATACAAGAGTGACTGGCATACAACCACGTGGCGAGGCCCAGTAGGAGCATATTTGCCCATTCCTGCTCATGCCTAACCACGTATCTAATGCATTGGAAAGCAAGTACCTCAGCATAATTACATAATTAAGTAATAATAATAAAAAAAAGAAAACGAGAAGAAATATATGCTACTCAATGCCTATAACTAACAATACTAAAAACTAACTTAACCTAAACCTAAACACCGATCGCTCAAAGCACGAAGGCAGTCCTTCAACAGAATGAAGGTAAATCACTTGGTCACATGGTCATATACATACATTACACAGATCACAGCCGCGAGAGAAAGTCACCCAGTTTCTTTTTGAATTCATAACTTCCAGTTCCTTTTAATTCACCCGGAATAGCATTATACATTTTATAAATCGAGAAGGTAAAACTTCTTTGATAACGTGCGGAGTGGTGGAAAGGTGGCGACATTAGCCCCCGAAACCGAGTGGACAAGGTATGCACGTCGGTTCGAAACTTTATTTTATTATACAATTATATGACGTTTATGCAGTAGAAGTTTATATCACTGTTACAATTCTAAAAGATGATTTATAAATAAAAATTGTATCATTCAATGAAATCGTATTAACTACGATAAAAATTTTACTCGACTACGTTTGTGCAAAATATTGTGTCCTAGTTTTTAATATCAATGTAGTTCATTGAAATCTTTAACTACTAACAATAACATTTGAAAGCAATAATCTTGATTATCAAGCAAACGTTGCTCCATACTTTAATTTCCTTCGCAATTTCGAATTAACATGTGATACTAGTAAAGCAGATCATCGTATTATTGTATATGCAGGTTTCTTATATTGGTGAAATTTCAACATTGACGATGATTCACAAAATCTAGATTATTTGAGGTTGTGGATAAACTACAATATAAGAATCACTGTTTAATTACTAATGACATTGTTGTGCTATTGGCACACTGATTTCTTTCCATAGTGAGTGGACTCAGTGTGTAGAAAACCTGAGGTGATAAAATAGTGTGATTTTTTCTTACAATCGCACCATTAAATTTAGCGAATGGTTAAGCTGTGCAGACAACATTGTAAAAAGACTTCGCGAGGTTGTGACAAAGGTGGCTAATAAAACAGATGAAGGGACAGGAAATTGAAAAGAAAGACGGTAGGAGTTATTTTCCCGAGAAGAAGATGGGAGGAAGATGAAGATACAGACGAAAGTGGATACAAACATAATACGATAACTTTGTAGAAACAGTTCTAACCGTCACGGTGTAAGGTAAAACAACTAAAGTATGTACCAGTAATATTAAACGGCGTGCATGAAGTCGGTGGGAAAAATAAAACCGGGAATCTGATAATTACAAAGGTACAGCACAAAAGTTTTAAACTGCCACTTAATAATTATAAAACTAATCTTTATATACAATCTTCCATATTGAAATAGTGTTTAAGTACTTGTTGCAATAAGCCCATAAAAACGTTCAATAGTTTCAAGGAAAGCAAATCGATAGTGTATATTAAAATATAAGATGTTCGATCAAGATAAATAAAAGGTACAATCGTTCACCATTACAAATATTTATGAAGGTTCGAAAATGATAGTATAGTGATGGCATGACTTATTGCAGCATTTTGATACAGATAGACCTTCTGACATCGCTCTCGCACCTGAACACAATTACACATTAGTAGCGAGTTTGCAGTTTCCCTTTTTTATTTATTTATTTGCACTTATTTTTATTTTTTTTATTGCAGATATTTACACTACCAGGACGTTATTAAAACCCCAAAGCTCTCATAATAAAGAATCGGGACGTGGAGGTCTTCGATATCATTTCATGGTAAGGCGTAAAAGAATCACCATCCAGATATCTACCGGAACTTGTAAGCCACGAATTGCACGAGGTGGGTGAGTAGCTTCTGTGAGATATCTACCATTTGGCACTACACCCAGGATGTGCTATTTCTAACCTGTAGTCACTAGAAAGCATGATGTTTGATAGAGTGCACTCAGTGAAGTATTATACAAGCAAATATCAAGTGAGAAGTATGGTGAACTCAGATCTTGCATGCCAAGCTTCGGTGATGCGGTTTTTTGGTCAAAACCGAAATCACGTGATCCGAAGCCAACGCTTGATCTTGTTTCATTGTACTCTGGTTAGCAGGGTGATTCCAACAATCTCTCTCTTTTTAATATACCACTGGAAGGAGTTATAAGAGAATGCAATATAACAGGATCACTGATACAAAAATCTTCACAAGTAGTAGCATATGCAGATGATATTGCAGTAATAACAAGAGATAAAAAGACCTGATAAATGGAATAGATCGCGAAGCACAAAGACGAGGTTTGGAGATAAACCAAAGCAACACGAAATATATGAAAATTAGCTAGAAAAAAAAGGAAGGAGTGATGCCGCACGTACAAATAGGAAAATACAAATTAGAAGACGTACAACCTTCAAATACCTTGTGCCGAGGTATTTATAGATAAGTAATAAAAACGACAGGAGTATAGAGATAGGACAACGAATAAAATCACGACACAGTGCATCTTACAGATACAAAGAAATTATGAGAAGTAAAAGGATAAGTACTAAAACAAAAATAAGAGCATACAAAACAGCTATAAGACCGACTGTACTCACCGCCGCAGAAACTCTGCGCACTACAAAGAAAGACGAACAAAATTTAAAAGTGATTGAAAGAAAAATAGCCAGAAAAATATACGGATTAAAGAAAATAAACGAAGAGCAACACAGAAGACTGACGAATCAAGAGATAACAAACATACTAGACGGAGAAGATATAGTAAGAGAATTGAAATCAAAAAGAATACGATGGTTCGGGCATGTAAATATAAAAGAAAACGAATCGATTATAAAGTAAATAACGAAATGGAAGCCGCAAGAGGATAGGTCGAGAGGACGACCGAAAGCAAGACAGGAGGATCAGGTACTCAACGATTTAAAAGAATTGGGGATAAGTGACTGAACACAGAAAATAAAAGATAGGGTAGGATGGAGGAAAATAGTAGATAGAATAAAGACCTACAACAACAGGTGAAAGCAAAAAGCGGAAAAGTGAAGAGGGGTGAAGAACCACTTCGCTAAATGGTCAGAAGAGTTCAAAAGAAAAGAAGCGGCTGCAAATCCTGTAGGAATGTACAGCCTGTTATAATAATAATTAAAACATAATTTCAATGTACTGGTGGCACACAGTATTAACCAACACAACAAAATACAATATTCAAATTCAAAGTTTGAATTTCTGCACGTCATGTATGTAATATAGACTTTAAACAAACAATCGTAAAAGGGAAATATACAATTATATGTGTTTCGTGATTATGTTCAAATTTTAATAAACCTAAACGCCATATACCTATACTTTTACATTAGATTTCGTAGTATTACTAATGCTAAATTTATCTATATCAGTTTCAAAATCAACTGGCTTTTTTCTGATAGACATAGATTATTTCGTTTATTAAAGTTGGACTTAGATAATGACAATAATTCAGGTACATACAATTCATTAATACTTGGTAAAACACCAACATTTTTTACGTAAATTCAAATCAGAATGACAGAAACAGAAGAAATTCTACAAATTGCACAGCCAATGAAGGTTCACTTCTCTACCTTCACTCGTTTGCCTTCTACTAGACGCTGCAACTGACAAGGGAAGCTCACGAACTGTAAATCGCAGATTATGATGAAACTTTGTCAGTTAGTAGTCTCCATAGAGTGTTACTCAAGGACACTTTCCGCTGCTGCGGAACTTATACTTTAGGGGGTTGTGGTCACATGGCCCAAATTTGGATTTTTCTGAATAACTTTTAAACAGTAAGAAACAGAAAAATAGTTTCAATGGCGGACTTGTACCGTCAGTCAGCCCTTTCGATTGGTATAGATATTTATATACAAGGTGTTCCAATAAACGCAGAATGACGTATGTGCTTATTATTTCTAACTTTAGAAATCGGTTAGAATGGCCTTTTTTGCGATCAAATAATCTATATAAGGGTAGTTTTCCTATAAATATTTAGCAACTGTAATAGTTGGGAATTACCTAGAATTTTAGTTTTGAACATAATGAAACGGCAGAAATATTATTTTGTAAACATCACACATAGGTAGAGGAATTACCTGTGATATATACATACGAGCAAAATTTGTATACTTCCACAGTGCTAGATAAACATTGTATGAAGTTAGGAATTGTCTGCCAGTGCAAAAAGACTTCTGCACACTATGAAAAGTTTATTCATTACTGATTATACCGGTCGTTTTAAGTGATAGGATATTTAAGGCGGGGAGGAGGTGCAGAGAGCTACGTTCCCACCAATATTGTAGAGTACACCGTTCATAGACTCATACGCGTCCCCACTTCTTAGTGAATTTTCATACCCCTTACCTCTTCCCGGCTTCATTTATCCTATTTCTCAAAACGACCGGTATGTAATATTGAAATATAGATATTAGTTAATAACAATGCCGAGAGGTAAACTGCTAACCGAGGATGAAAAAAACAAAAATAAATTGTTATAAAGAGATGGGGTGTTCAAACCGATTTATTGCCAAAAAATTGGAGTGATCCAACAGATGAAAACAATAGGTCACATAGTACACTAATTGCTTGCTTCTACTACGTTTGGAGAGATGTGATTAGCGAACGTCTCACTTGCACATTCTTCCAATTCGTGTATTACTCTTCATCATGATAGTAAAAATCCTCAAAAAAGTTTTGAAAATATAAAAATTGGCTACAACGTGAACATCTAATAAAAGCGGGTTGTCCACATATTCAGCATATGGGTAAAATGCCTTCATCATCGAACGAAAACGCATATGTTACTGGATGAATAAATTTGTCTGGTATAGATACTATGTAACCGTATGTGTACCAGGAATATAGAAATAGGTTTCCATATCTTGGAGAGGACAGTTGGTTGTAGAGCAATGATTGTAATTTGATTATTGTATTGCGTTGAGATAAATTAAGGTCAATGTTTGCAAGCAAAACTTGATCGGAAAACCGTTTGACAAATCCCTTTCAAGCACGAAAGCCGTACATGTAGAGCTATTGCGTCAGTCCAGTTGTTTTCTTGGAAATCCTAAGAAGAGATGTTCGTTTTTCTGCTTACATAGATCTTTGTAAAGTTCGAGGACAGTGACCACCTCAAGAATCTGGTAGTAAAGTTGTTGATGTTCTACTAAGAACTCAGTTAGAGTGTGACGACGTTCGTTAATCACATCTCCCTAAAAGTAGTAGAAACAAGCAATTAGCATACTATGTGACCTATTGTTTTCATCTGCCTACTGTTGGGGAGAATATACATAGTATTATATATGTACATCAAAACGCGTATAACTCGGAGTATCGGACGAAGTATCAGATATAATCGTTTAGCGCCTGGTATAAGTTTACACTAATTCTTAACATACAATGCAGCCACATATTAGTATACAGAGTATCTCCTTAGAACAAGGAAATATGTTAAAATTTATATTTTTGTGGACGCTCTGTATAACTTTTAAAATTACCTTCGTCCAAATTGTTTGATGGCAAAAAAGGCGACTGTAACCGATTTCTAAAATTTGAAAAAACAAGCACAACATACGTCATTCCGTATTTATTGGAACACCCTGTATATAAATATCTGTACCAATCGAAAGGGCTGACTGAACGGTACAAGTCCGCCATTGAAACTATTTTTCTATATCTTACTGTTAAAAGTTATTCAGAAAAACCAAAAATGGGCCAAATTGCAAGGGTGAATTACACCCCCTAAAGTTGAAGTTTCGCAGCAATGGAAAGCGTCCGTGGGTAACACTCCATGGAGTCTATTTACTGACAAAGTTTCATCAAAATCTGCTATTTGCAGTTCGTGAGGTTCCTTTGTGAGTACATTGCAGTGAATTGTAGAACGAAATTAGTTATTTTAGTTATATTATTATTATTATATTAGAAAATAAGTAGATCTATAGTATGTAGGTGTTTCAAAGGCACATTCTAATTTTTCGACTAGTGAACGTTTGTTACAGTCTTGTTCTAATAGATGGTTAAGTTTGGGTTAGAGCAACAAATGTGATGCAGGATATCCCGGAATTTCACAGTAGTAAACACAATCGTATATGTAACTTTTTACTATCTCTCATACCTTTGATAGCTCTTATCCGATGAAAATAGAATAGATACTTACTCAGATATAAATCTAGCATTTTGTAATAAAACTTCCTATAAATCTGTCGTCTCATTGGTAGTACTTTCCATATCGAAATATAAATTACTCTACACGTATTTGAATAGCAACTCCTAATTATTAAATGGAATCGCTCAGTAGGCCGTGACTGATCATGCACATCTGATGTGCTTCCGTATGTATATTTAGAGTTAAGCTTAATGGAATTTATTGGATGTTAAACTAAATTAAACTTAAAAAACCCGGAATTATATAAAGCTTAACGGTCAATCAGCAACACTGTAAATGTAAAAACCCTTTTTGCTGCTTTTAGAGATAATCGAAACTACTGTTGAGTGTTCAGTGGAGTTTCATTTCATCAGAAAAAAGAGGATTACTTATTGAACGATATGATTCTACATATTTTTATTATTTTTAAGCAGCATTGAAATTATTTAAAATTTATTTGTATCTACAGACAGATATACTAAACAGGGTGTACTAGAATCATTCCCTGATTTGTTTATATGGCAATAGCTAATAGTAAATTTATTCAAAAAAAACAAAAACTACTTACATTTTGTAATGCCCTTGTATTTTTCAATGTCTAATACAAATGCATAAAACCTGCTTCTGCTGTTGAATTCGCGAATACTACATTATGTAATACAAACGTAGAAACCGAGATGATGTGCTATTGGAAGCAAGCTGGTTTCGACATTTACATAAAAGTTCCTTCCTTTATACGAACAAAATCAACGAGCGATTGAAATAATAAAGAGTACAACAAATGACATTTGTAATACTGTCCTTCTCCGGAAAGTATTATATAAATGTTTCATCTAGATTAACAATATTTGAATAAAGTGGCTTAAAAATATTAACGATTAGAGTTATTTACAATAGTTAATAGATGATCCATTCGAATAAAAGAAAAGTATAGCAGCCGTTAGAGCCGTATACAGCTGTTCATTAGAACTTTATAGGGTTCTGGCCAACATATAAATTTGAAAATTCAAAATTGTATATAATCGATTATATTCTCTTCAATTAAAATATTTTTAGAATTCTAGCGCTTCCGGTTGTACCGGAACTATACATCAACTTTATTATTTTAAATCGCACACCCTGTATATTTTTACATAATGGATTTACCTATGCTTAAGCTTCATTGATCCCTTTACTTTCTGCAATTTCATTTAGGCGTGTTGTTAATAGAGAATGAAAAAAAAATGCTGTAGCAATTTATTCAAAAAATCAGCAAACTCGATTTTTCGAATACCAATTTAGGATTCATAATATGCCTAAACAACAATGTTGGAGTAGGTTTTGACAACGAGAGCGGCTGTCTACCCTGTGTGGGGAAAGATTTATTGTCAAAGACTAACGTCAAAGTCACACTTCGTGTATCGTTAAACGTTCTGCAAGTTCTACTAAGAATTCATATTCGAAAAATCGGCTGTTCTCTGATTTTTTGAATAAATGACTGTCATAGCCCAAAACAAATTGCAAAAAGTAAAGGTATTCATGAAACTTAACAATAGATATGTAAACCCAAATATGTAAAAATATGCAGAGTGTTCAATCTAGAATATCAAGCTTTATAAACAATTATATATAATTCTGAATTTTCAGATTTATATTTTGACCACAACTCCATAAACTTCGAATGAACGGTCTGGCTGACACACACTGTATAAATGGGTATGTATACAAAACTAATTTCCAATTTATTATTTAAAATTGGTTTTCTAAATGAGCAACGGCATATATTATTATTTTACACGTGCTTGGTCCAAATAACAAACATTTTTGTTTTTTAAAACAAAACTAAATATGTTATAATTTTTTTTGATTCGATCTGATTCATTTCATTGTTTGGTCTCGATTGATGTACATACATATATACTTTTTTGTCATTTGTTTGTTGTTACCTGAAACTATCATTAATGCACACTCCAAGATGTTTTTAAAAATTATTTTTGAAAAAATAATTATTATTAGTCATTTAATGAATCCTATCAGAAAATAAATGTTTTGTAATTATCTACTAATTATAGGTGTAATCACATACATCAAGCAGTCATGAAGCAATGAATCACTGTTTGGGTATGTTATACATACATACATATTTTATTGATATCTCGCGATTCACGTTTTAATTAAGATTGATAGTATTTATCCTTGCCCTTGCCCGTTTCCAAATTTCCAAATTTATACCTTAGCTAATAGTGCTACTACTGCTATAGTGTATAATACAATTATTATTATTATTAGTAAAGAAACATACGTCATGAAATACTAGAGTAAGAAAAAATGCACTGTAAATTACTCAGTACTACATGATACTAGATAGTGTGGATTATATAATTAATAAACTAACATTTGAACACATAAATGTTCGCGTTGATGATTAAAAAAATTGAAAGATATATTAACATTAGAGACATGTTTTATTTTAAACCTGAAAAGAATTAGCTCTAACTGTTGTATATATTCGTCAAGATGTTGAGAGTTTGAAAGGAATCAAAAAGAACTTTTATAACAAAGTCTAATACATTTACTATTTTTAACTATAAAATAATGAAAATAATACTTACACCTCCAGCTATATAACCACCAGGTCCTTGATCTAATACCAATGCTGAGGTAATTAGAAGAAATACTGCCCATACTAGGTTGTATATAAATTCTATCCTTGGCCATGGCAGAGAAATCCTTTCATGTACGTTCAAAATTTTAATTAAAATGATAATAAGAGAGATTAAGAATCCACCAATTGTTGCTGCTAAAAACGCATCGCCTTTGGGTGAAACTCCTGTCGCTAATATGCAGACGAAACCAATGAAATTAAATAACTAAAAATAAAAACTATAGTGAGTAAATTTTGCTTAACGAAATGGAAAGTTAATATTGCCAGATAAAAATTAAATAATACGTTAAATTATAGCTTTCTTGCATAATTTGTATTCTGTAATTAAAAAATTAGAGAGAGACAAATATAAATAATATCTTTATCATTATATCATATTTTGCATACTTTGTAATGGTAGAATATAATGAATTATTCAAAACTATTTCTTAGCTAATTTACTTCCGGTAATATTATATAGAAAATTACTGTAAGTTACGTTACGTTTGTTTCGATAGTTCAATACTGTACAATATTACATTATCTGATCGAATTCTTATTCAATAATGTAATTTGTGCATTAATATATCTGTTTCGCTTATCTTACGGGTTATAGTAATTACTTTGTTGATAATATTTTTTGTTGAATTCATCATAATACATATTTTAAAGCCACTGTAAAAAATTACTTCTCTTTAACATTTACAATATCACTAGGTCTGATAATTTGCTAGAAATAGCATGCATTTTTTAAAAATACTGAAATTTTTCAAATACGTATTTAATGTAAAATTTTATTAGACTATAAGGACTTCGTTAGAATATCGTTACTAAATGAAAAAAAAAACTCGAAAAGGGTTGACCCGCTCCAAGTTTTATGTCAGCGTAGACCTGCAGGCTCTTTAGTAAGCAATTTGCAGAATTGCATACATTTGACTGCAAATATTACAATTTATTCTCGGACACTTATTAAGACTGCATTTCGTGTTAATGATAATTTCTAGGATTTCTGAAACACAGTCGTCTCATAGCCAACGACCAGAATATGAACCGCTCCAAATTGACAGCAAGTTGCCACAACATTTTTAGCACGCCCGATTCCCCTCTCGGTAAAGCGAACGGTGTTTTAAAGAAAAGACTTTCAGTATCGTACAGTATATAGCTAGCTTCTAACTGCGACTCCTGAATATCATCACGAAATCTTAGTCTCAAACTTACCGATCATGGAATCTGCAACGCCATCTTTATACAGTGACTCACAGTGAAAATGATGTAGTGGTTACAATTTGGTAAGACGAAAATGTTACGAAAACTAATTATTTGAGAAAAATCAATTAAATATATTATATCTACTATTCTTCAAATATATTACAGAAATAAACAAAACTGATTTGAAGCGGCGTTAAAAATTCTAACCAGATAACATTTTTATACGAATAGAGACAGCCCCTAGATGTACCTGTACTTTGCCTCTGTATTTGTTACAAATGTAGAGTACGATTTTCTCACAAACAGCTTATAATTGTGAGTAGTTCAATAAGAGTCGACAGACAATGTTGGAAGAGCGAGAATTTGTAATTTTTCATCATAAAAAAATAAGAGTCCGCGGAAAATTGCAAAACTCATAGAAATGCATCCACGATAAAGGATATTATTGAACGATATAATCCCGAAAATAGAGTGAAGAACAAATGTGAAATAAAAATATTGCACGAACATGACGAGCAGTGGATTGTTAGGCAATATAGAACTAATCCACTGTTAAGTGCTCCTAAGTTAACGTTGGAGATGCAACGTGTTCTGGGAAAAACCGTAACAGCAGAAACTGTTCGAGGAACTCTCAGAGGTGCCGATTTGCGCCGACGAAAAGCCAAAAAAAAAGTTCATAAGCCAAATGAATAAGTCACTTGGAGTTTGCATTAGAAGACCAAAATACAGATTACCACTTCTGGAAAGCTGTTTTATTCTTTAATTAGACCAAATTTAATCTTTTCGGCTCAGACCCCCCCTCCTTCTCTTCCTTTTTTCCGATGACATTTCACTTCAAACTTTAGGAATTCAGACGCCAATGTGTCTAAGGATTTCCTTTTAAATAATGTTTCGCAAAAAATACCACTATGATTATTACAAAAAAATTAAAGGTTAATTGTCAACAGACTAGGATTATCAGAAATAATATAGAATACTAAATACCTCTAGGTAAGATAATATTTTTTTAATAAATTTAGTCGGTAAAAGATAAGTAGGTACAATTTTGTTTTTACACTGCCATTCGATCATGCTAATAAATTTCTTTGATTCTGTGATATAACTTGAATATAACTTGTATATCCGTTTAAATAATCATCTACCTCATTTAATAAAGATTAATTATTATATTTGAAATTTAAGGAGTCTTACCAGTTGTAGTATTCTAAGTATACCAGGAATTTGCATTACATATCCCACTGCCATATTTAGTTATTTTCCACTTATAACTAAAGAAACAAGGATGTATATGAAAATCTATGTTAAAGTACTAAATGAAGTTGTATTAATACTGAACGAAATATACTTGTAGTATATTTTTATCTTATCAAACCTGAACAGATAACGACGTAATCCTTTAAAGGTATGTATATATTGACTTTGTAATAAATTCAGGTGTACCAATTGTGTGATAACATATTTATTTCAACATATATACAGCTATCGCTATGCGTCTCTACGATATATTTTAAGCATGTTAAAAATATTGCATGTTACTAGAATTATACATTAATTTTGGTACTGTAGATGAATGAAAATCACGAGATACTGTGAGTCATTCCCACATGAATATATTAAATTATAACATAAAACAACGTTTATCACTTGTGAAAACACAACAGTTGATTTCATCGTTTGGAAGTCCACAGATAGAACAGTTATGACATGCAGCTATGGAATTTCAGTACTGCTGGAAGTATCCCCAACTTGTTTCTATCAACTGTAAGATACTTAGAAAACTAACATTATTACTAACATATAATAGAGCTAGTATTTTAACTTAAAAGAGTTAACTTCATGTTGTAGAATCCATTTTAAGACGCAATAAAGTTGTAAATAGACTTTAGTATCTATATCAAGAGCGTGAATAATGCCTAGTTTTCATT
>SMLS01061917.1:0-15391 GCA_004785975.1 Popillia japonica
GTGATTAAACGTGTTCGATTCCTTTTGGAAAGTAAATGCTTATTTTGTCTTTTTCTCCGCTTTCTTCTAGAATGTCTTGCGAATAAAAGAAAGGGAAATGAAGGATGAAGGTTGTCTGACACGTTTTAAAGGATGTAGGACTTGTTTGATCTTTTACATTTGATATTGGTGAAGTGGAAATAAGAGCAAATCGAAAGATGTAATAGAATAGAGAATGGTTTGATTGGGAAAAAGAAAATGGGGAAATTAATTCGAGAACTGTTAAAGTATCCTCGCAAATGATCGGGCAGAAGAACCTCGATGGAACCATTAATCTCGTACGTAATTAGGCAATAAAATAATCTATCTCAAATTGCAGGTTGAACAAGACACCTACGCGAAAGAGATTCACAACCGTGGGATGCTACCTGCTTCGGCGGCCATCGTTTATATGCTAATTCGACTTTTTACTGCAGCGTAAGCTGCGTTAATAGCCGGTTTTTATGTCCGACACGCCGGCGAAAGTAAGCAATTCGAACCCGTTGTATGTATGTATATCCCCTGGTGTGTTGTGATGTTTGTCCAATTAAATGCCCAAACAATCGCGATGTAAGTGAGCCTTTTATTGCCGAACGAACTAACCGAGACCTAAAGCTGCCGGTTCATCCCGCGCCGTCCTCGGTCACGGGATCCGCACCGTCCTTCGTTGTCGTGATTGAAAATGTTTTCGAACGAATTTAACGCGGGCGCAAGCTAACGGCGTCCCGTTAACAAAAGGGAAACGGAAATGTATGTCGTATAATTTGAAACTAAAAAGGGTAGCAGGGATTCCACCATATGTATGTGTGTGTATACACAGAGTATTCAGAATTAAGTGGTCGTTGTTACTAACTTCCTTAGTTGTAGTAGGCAATGATCGAGCATATGTAAATATATGACAAGTCTTGAATGTATGTGTGTGAAAGTATGAATTCTCAAATTAGAAATAATTTGAAACATTAGGAGGTATATTACTCGAATGATTTACAAAACTCGCAAAATCTTCTTCTTAGATCTCCTCTGCTATAGGTTTAGTATTCGGATGTCATTCATCAGATTATGCTGATAGGGTTAGTTTGAGCAGGCAAAATAATAATTGCAGGTCGCAGCTTTGTATTGCTGCAACAGGAAGCACGTTATCTCGAGCTGACGTAGTCCAAGCTAGTCCTGCATAGATAAAATATAGCTGGCACATGTATATATTTGTATTTTAGAAAAAAAGGCTTTATCTCAAAACGCCTTTCTTTTTATTATACCAGTACATTGTACTCAAGCAAAATAACTAACCAAATCAACCTGATACATCTGCAAAAACCCATAAAAAAGCCATCAAATTCGATCAACTCTATTTCTGCGTATCAAAACCGCCGCAAAAAGAAAACACACCGCGAAATAAACCCGGCGAACTTAACTGCCTGTAAACAAGATAAACCTGACCGAGGTCTTTATCTGCTTCTTTTTTGCGTGCGTGTGTCTGCTCCGATCTAGAAGCTGGGAGTGCAAAGCTGGAAAGGGGAAGGGCGGCGGAGGGCCAGTATTCACGAAGACCAGAAACTAGATGCTGATGTTAAACGAATTTTATTGGCCCGGTTTTCGGAAATTACTATCGGCGGAACGGTTTTAATCCTTAACGGAAGAGAAGGATATGACGGGCACGCACCGTAGTATTGGATCTTAGTAAGCGGCTTGCTGTCTCGTTCCGTTTTGCGGGTTAAGAAGGTTGACTATGCAAAGCAATAAAGTGTAGAAATGTTGGGTCGACCTAATAGAGAAACCGATAAATACACAATTTTATCGCATTCCGACCAGAAATTTAATAACGACCGATTCGATATTTATACTTTCGTAAAAGTGTTGACTGCTCGTTTCCTTTAAAACAAAAACAACACTCGCACAGATCCAACTCAACTCCGGTGGCTTAAAAAGCTTAATCTTCCCGAGGATATAATTCACCGGATAAGCTGTTCGGACATTTCCATTCTTTCCCATTTCATTCGCTCCGACGCGACGCGTTCCAAAAAGAACGGGGCGAAAAAAAAGAAAGGAGGGCAAAAACGCAGCTAGAAACCGCGCCACGAGAAAAATATGTCTAGTAGGCCGTTGTCGTCGTCGTCGTCGTCGTCGTGGTGGCAGACGTGATAAATTTTGCATCGGAAAAATTCTTTTCCGTACGCACACGTACCCACCCCATGACGGAAAGAAGTTAGCAGGTGGAATTTTGGAAAAACGTTTCTGTTTTGTCACCTTCTACCTCCCCACTATGGCTTTGACGCCCCCCATCACTCGAGGATGATAAATGGATGCATCGGAAAATGGAGAAGAAAGAATCAAGAGTGATTTTGAGGTTGTTTATGGCTGATATGATGTAAGAGTGGGCGGGATGTATCGGAGAAAATATAAAAAAAATAGGGAAGGAAAAAACCAAAGATGAACAGACGGAGGATGGCTTGAGTGAGTGTTTCTAGTTGTGATAAATGTTTGCCTCTTAAGTTGTTGTGGTGCGATGAGGGACTTCACCGCACTTCAGCGGTTAAATAAATATATATGTTATAGTGGAAAATCGTTATTTTTGCTCCTATATCATATTAAATTGTGTTGGAAATTTAAACGTCAAATAATGACATATTTGGACGTTTAAGCGTCAAATACAAATAAATTCCACGTTTAAATGTCAAAGCTATACAGGTTTGAAACGTCAATATTTCGTTCTAGGACAAATCATCCGTACAAGAAACCTCCAAAACGAGTCTTCAACGTCCTAAAATGACCGTACAAGAGGGTAGAAATCATCGAATAAATATCGCACGTCGAGCGTGCAGTTATGCCGGTATGCAGATTATAAATGTGAAAGGGATAATCACTTACATCAAATTAAACATCACACGCTCCGAAAACGAATGGAACCGTATACCTTATTGAATATCTGATCGATTTTCGATTCGATTACCTCTTCCTTTCATTTCCACAACGTCCACCTCCCCCCTCTTCTGTAACGAACGCCACTGATCCGTTCCAGTGGCGTACATCAATGACGTAATGCTTTCCCATTTTAACTTAGCGCTCCGTTGAGTTTAGCGGCGCTCAGCTTTTTCAGCCGGTTCAGGTTTGACGGTGGGGCGCGTTTTCAATTAAATTACTGCATATTAGCGAGGGTGAACCCGCTTCTATTTTTAGTGGGGGGAGCGGGAACGAAAATATGCCGCATTATCGAAAAATATGCGTGTCGCAGCTACCTATGTTGTATGTAAGTAAGTACATACTACGTAAGCGTGCTGTATTTTTTGCTTGTCCCATTTTAAAATATATTATCTGGGATCGGCCGAATATCCGAAGTTAAAGACTTGACAGGCAGTCTTTAGAGCTCAATCTTCGCGGGATATACAAGAAATTCCGACGCTCTCGTGCTAAATGGCGTATGAAGTGTTCGTCAGCTAGTGTAGAAGATGGAGGAGGGTTCCGCTCGGTTTTTTTTTGCAGGGAGTCGGCAAAACCCGATCTCGTTTAAAACACGATAATTTATTGAGGAAGGCATCTTAAAACGTGCAAGATATACGATGGTTGGTTTAGTTCGGCGAGGGAAATCAACGTATATCTCTTTAAAAATATACATAAAGTAAGAGGTTTAATGGAAACGGTGTTATAAATCAAAATTTCGCAAGTTACGCGGAAACTGCGGTGTTTGCTAAATCTACTTAACGGAATTTATGTAGCTTTAAGAGCCGTAACCTATTGAATTTTCTTTATAGAATATACGAGCATTACGAAATAGCGTTTCGACGTTTATAAAACTAATCTTATATATGGGATTATAATAGCTGGTTCGAACCTGTTTCTCGTGGAGCTCAATAAAAACATACCGAGAAGAACCGTCCTGACAAAACGTCTCTATGTTATCCAGAAATGCAGCTGCACGTTTTTCATTTTCCCGCACGTGAACAAATGGTTTCTAGTGTTTCAACGTGAACTCCCTCTTTTCCTTTGCTCTCTCTCTCTCTATCTCTTTAACTTAACTGTATTCGCCACGAAAAGCAAAAAGACATTATTCTCCGTCGAATTTCGCTTAGCTCAACTCGTCAGGTTTCCACGTGCTAGAATTACAACGTCTTGTCTGTATATACATACATGTGTTCCCCGTTAACCGTTCATGTAACGTAGTACTACTGCCTTGCCATCTATGTAGTTTGCGTCGAGTGGAAAATTACCTCTCAACGCGAATCCTTTCCGGATATAAAGCATCCTGCGACCAACCGATGAAATAAAATCTATATGGTAGTTTAGTTCGAACCGTGTACTTGCTGCACGTAACAATCTGCACAATAGTGTGCTATGACTAGCAGTGCTGAAACTCTCGTGAAAATGAAAAAGAACTGTTATTCGAATGGAAGAGGATCAATCGTATTGAAAATTGTAAAGTCCTCTTAGAGATATGATTTTTTTTAGTAGAAATATAAAATATAAATTAAATTAATCTGAAGATTTGACATGTCGCATTTATCACCTATTACATGTTTAGACTTGTGGGTAGGTGTAGGGCAAACTTTTTTGCTCCCCAACTCAGATCTTCCAGTTTTTTCGAGGAAAATGGAGATTACATTTAAACCTTGGTAGATTGCACCGAATCATTTTATTAAACATGGCTTATATTACCCCGACAAGATCGCGCAAGATTCACCTAAAGACGAATAAATATGTATGAAGGTAGGCAAGATATAACATCCCCCACGTTCTCACGTATGGTAATATTAAGTCGTATAAACGTTATGATATCATCGTAATATTGCGGAAAAGGGGACGTAGATATGTACATACATACATACATGGATACATACACGCACCGGGAATGACACGTTTCTAACCCCTACTGTCAGAACGTCTGTTCCAACGATTAATTCGGCGAAAGTTTTCGGCCGGGGAAACACACGTTTAAGCAGTTTACTCATTGTTCTTTTGGGAATCCGCCGGCAATTCCCAGCTCGTTTCGAACGGAGTTATCTTTCGAACGGATGAATATAATTCTTCTGGGAGTCCCCTCTTCCCCTCCGCCCATCTTACCGTACGTTATATTATTGTGTATTCGTAATTTGTTTAAAAAAAATATATCTTTTTTCAATCTGTATTAGTTGCGTTAATAAGATCGAATTGTGCTGTAATGGATTATTTCCTGACGTGAACAGCAGCGCGGACAATTTGAAATGACACAAGCCTACTTGATCGTCGGGCATGATGGCGTACGTCCGTGTGTTAAGACAATAATTGACCCGAATTTAACGAGAGGATGTGATCGTGTAGATCTGATGTATGATTTAAATTTTCTAATAAATTATTTAATTTTTTCGAACATTCGATACTGTCTGAGGAATCTAGCAAGTCCAGTTTTGCAGTTAAGTTCTAACTAATTTAAACAGGGTTTCGGCGAATATAAGCATTATCCTTATCACTATTACATGAGACAAACCGCTAGTAACTTTAACATGTAACCTCCAAGTCTGTGTTTCTAAATAAAGCTTGCAGTTGATGCAGTTACGAAAAATATCAGTAGATATTAAAAAGATCAAGTTAGTTTAACAATTCAAGCGTTCAGCAAATGTTCCGAATAAATCAAGCTCGCCATATCAAAATCATTCCTACTCTTTTTACGTCTCCTTTACGAAATCGCACCCGCATTAATTCAACAATCTCTCGATAGATGGAGAGACCGTTTGAGAAATTAAATAAGACACCCATCAGAAATGATAAAAACGACGGCGGGATCCTTTCAACGGCAAAGGGAACCGTGGCGGTAGATTTTTCAATATCTCCGACGGAGCTTAAGGATCCTCTACTTTCGACTTAAAGTAGATTCCGATGCTTCAGACATAGCCCATCCGCCTTTGCCAGTAGACTCGCGAGATAATGGATGACGGACTATATATTTTAGGGTGGCAAACAAAGTTTAAAGGATGAAAGGTGCGGACCCCATTCGCTTATCCCGAAAAGATCTTTGAAATATGTTTGTGTTGGTGGAACGGAAACACCAATATTTTTCTCTTTTTCGATTTTTTTTTATTTTTAATTTATGTCGGGAATAATCGATAACCTCATAAAATCCCAATAAAGTAGTAGGCGTACATTTCGCAGTCGTAGTCTTATTTGAAATTCCACTCGTAAATCGGCATTCATCATCGACAATGCGATGTCCCCTTCATACCGCAGTCTAACCCCGTCACGTCGATCTATATTCAGCGAGTAATGACCAAGGTCGACGCGATTTTGGCGTAAAAAAACCGTAGCAGTACGGCTGACAAAAAAAAGAGACAGCCGCGTACAGCGACATCTCCATAGGAATTAAAATCCGTCGACTAGCTAGCAGCCGTGGTAAACAATCGAATTTATTAGCGCAATTTTCGCTTGTCTCTCTTTTTTTCCCACCCTTGTCGTCGTCGTTTTTGTTTTCATTCTTTTTTTCTTTTCGTTCCGTTCGTTTTTGTTTCGAGAGACCGATGTGTTGTTGTTTTCGAATGCAATTGCGACGAAACCTCGATCGGGTACATGCACGCGCGTGTAGATGTATGCGAAATATGGAGAAGTTGAAGCCGGATGAGGAATGCACTTTAGAGCAAGCTACGTTGGCGTGGTAATGGTTGGTGGAAGCTTTTGTTCTCCGGTAAAAATTATTGAAGGGTTGTCCTCGCGCTCTGCGCGTGGAAAATTTTAACCATCGTGTGCGAGATATAATAATTAGAGCTGGGAGTTATTGTTTTAGTTTTGGGAGGTTCGTATTCAAGATTTATAGAAATGGCAGATTTAGGGATGTCCGGTTTCGAAATTGCTCAGAATTAAGAAGTTGGTAATAACCTAACACATTGCTGTCAAATAATTAAGCATAAAGATCATAGAGTGTCTTCAAATTTTGATTAAGAAGTGATTCTGAAGCTGGAATTTTATCAAATTTATCTTATAAAAAAGATCATATGATTCTCGTTATTTGGGAAACATTTTCTGAAGTTATTTAAGAATTCCGCGTAATTATTTATTAGATTTACAATAACACGTACAGGACATCCAAGGTTAGGTGCACCAAGTTAGCAACTACTAGATTTAATATGGCATTAACTTCAGAGATATCTTCAAATCTCAGATCCATCATAATGTAATTTGCATTGAGATGAGAAGCCCGGGATTTCTGACAACTATCATGTCGTTAACAGCGTTATCCATGTGTATCTACACATGTACACAACAAGCAAATAATGGGACACTATTGTGTTGGAAGATTAATGTCATAGCAACTGTCAAAAAGTTCAAACCTCAAAATTCTTTTTTAAATCTCCCCCAAAATGCTTAGCCAATTAAATATAGTAATAAAGGCTTTAGTGTTATTGCTAAATTGTAAACCAGCTAATTACAACATATAATAAATGTCAAATGATACTGACAACTTATTATGACAGCAAGTGAGAGGTGTTCAAGTAGTAAATTAAACCTGTGCAACTTATGTATGAAAATAAAACCGAACTAGTGAAGATTTTTATGTTACCAACCTGGTGGTATCGTATAAATTTACGAGAGAACATGGGTAGACAACAAGTAGATTATTCCTTTCACGCGTACTTCATCGTAATAATTCTTTTATTTTATTCCTCGCTCGAATAGATAAAAATTCCCATACGAGCCTGTAAGAGGAGTACGAGACGAAATAATAAAACGTGAGAAAAAAGAAAACAATAAATTCGACCCGGCGAAATGATAAATTGAAAAAGCACCCCCGAGTCCGTCTGACGAACACATACAGCATAGCAAAGGAGAAAGTGGAAATGATGAATGTGTTTATTAATTTATAGCTTTCGGGTATAGTGGGTACAACGTAATATCGTCGTCTCACGACCAGAATTCCCCGATGCTGTAACGCCTAATCTGTATAACCGGAGCGAACAAGAAAAACCCTATAATGAAATAATTCCGTTTCTTTTTTGCGCTTCGCGTACTACCTACCTACTGCCGACGAAAATTAATCGCTCTCGGATTAATTTGTCTTGTAATATTTAATAACATCACATCTGTATTATCGTTCGGGGGTGAATTAGCAGCTTTACATCCCTCTTGTCAGTTTCACATCGCAGCCAGTTGTAATAAACAATATTAATCTTCATCGCTTGTTGTTACATATATAATTATTGTAATAATACAAGATTTCTTTTTCGCTCAAACATACAGCAATTCCCGGGAATTAATAACTCGATTTGGATGCAACGTACAATTTATAAACTTTATAACGATCACATTGCAACGCTCCCTCTGCATCAGGCAGCCGTATGTCGTGGTTCGCTTGCTGATGATGTTGCTCCGAACTTAAATTTCCCCCATTTAATTTCGAATATCTGGGGACGTTAGTTCACTTTACGTTTAACCATCGTTGCATGTGTTGTGATGCCCGAATATTAGTCGAGTACGTGAAAACATTACCGGATAAGTGCGACGTCCTCTTCGGGGAAAATACTTAACTCTATTTCTAGTTGGCGGATAAATTAGAATAAAACTAGACGTCCGAAACTGTTTTAACTTTGTTTGATACCATTTACTATACACATATGTACATATGTAGGTACAGAAGATGTCATAATAGTTCGTACAACAATGGGAGATTAAATTCCAATACCAATCAGAAAATATTCACACACTATAAAGACTAGATTGGATTTCTTTACCTGCAGACGGTGAACGAACCAATTCCGTAATATGAATCGTTCTCCGCACGTAAGTACATCTAGCATTCACGATTCGCTATTATTCTCGCCTTCTTTATACGAGTTCCTCTCTTTCGTTTTTCCATTTCTTTAATTTTCAACGTGGTAGTATAGACATACATGAACCGGAGTAAAGCAGTTGCCGCTAGCGTAATCTATAAGTACAGCATCGATCCGTGTTTTATACATACATATACGTGTGTAAGGTACTACTACAACTACACCAAGTTCATATGGCCTGTATAGTTTACGTTGTATGTAACGATGGATCGCTTTTCCCTTGAATTTTTAGCGATTCAATTTACTCAGTCTAGCAAAACTATTAAGAACCTTCCACATTGGAGCTCGGAGAGTGTGGATGGAGAGAGAAGGTAATACGAGAGCATACAGCTCGAGGGAAAATACTCTGTGTTTGTTACACATACGTATTTTCGATTGTAATTTAGCCTAGAGAGACGATGCGAGATTTTCTAATATATCTCGCGCACGCCAAACGAGTTCAAAAGATAAAAAGGAACCCGCCAGGCAATAGCACAGCGGCAGCCAGCCAGTCCCAGACATCTATGGGAAACATTTTATTTTAAAGTAGGATCGGTGGTATTATAGCTTTGCCTTCAAAGGGAACACCGAACACTTTGAGAATAAATATTTTGATGGAACGAAAAATTTGTAGAGATGCGCTTTTATTAAAAACGCAAATCTATTCTCGCAATCTATCTCTGTTTAATAAGATCTAATTCGAATTAGTATAATAATAATTCACTAATAACATTAGAGGGAAATTAGCTTTTGTAGACATATCGTAGGTAATCATAACTTGAAAGGATTGATCCTACATTAATGTCTGAGGGTTAATTAGCGCTGATTCAGTCTTGATTGCTTGCAACAAGAACAGTTTAAGATTAATATCTTCAAAGATGATGATGACACAACAGTTAATTCATTTAATTAGATGTAATCGATTACAATTACGTACTCCAATTATACAAGTCGTCTCTATTGCATAATATTAAAAAACTTTATTCCACTGAAAAGTTTGTATAGACTTTGGATGTATGAATAAGAAGTTCCTACTCATTGAAAAATTAATTAATTTACAATTAATAACTGAAACGGAGGTGAACTGTATTATCAAACTCGCTAAGACCCATTTTAAAGTCTTTTTTGGTTGCATTGTAATTTACAACCAACCGCAAATAAATTAAATTTTCTAATAAGGCAAGTCGTGTTTTAAACGCCAAAAATTAGTGCAACCAACTACAAAACACAAAATTTCTAAAATTTGCAGCATCTAAATAGCATTCCTTAGAAACTACTATTTAGTGAGTTATTTTTTAATTAATTCCTCTTTTAAATCCCATAATTAAAAACGTCACGGTGTAAGCATACCAGCAACCATCCCACATACTGATTACCATATTAGCATATTCCATATTTTACACGTGCATATGCCCGGGCATCAAGGATGTTTGTAAATACATACATACATACATAACATACATACATACAGCAGGAGCGCAGCACAGGACACAACGCACGTCCTTTTATCGAACGCTCCCGAAAGTAAGGTCATCTCAATATTATCCATTTAAATTGCAAATTATACAGGCGCTGGTCGTCGAAAAAGTCCCTTAGGGAACACGCATACAGAACCGAACGCATCAAACAAACATTAATGCAAATCACAGCCGACTCCTGCCCTCTCGTATTTGAACTGAATCACGTATCACCACCATCGAGATCATACTCTGCAAAACATAACAAAAAATCTTTGTCTGTACCTATTAAAATGTTGGAGTTTCCGTGCGTATAGCACCAATATTATACACATACATATTTTGGAAATAAATTTCGTATTCACTAAGGTAAGTGGAGGAAAAAAAAGAACCACACCTTTGGCAACATCGTTCGCACAAAGAAATCGGTTAACCGCATCTTACCTTATTCCAACTTATGTAGGAGGGTGGCTGGCGAAATTCGGGATTCACCCGCGGTAAACGCAACGATGAGACAACAACGACAGACTTCGAGACGAAAGTAGCACACCCACTCGCTGACGAAATCTGTCTGTGCAAACAAAGATAGCACGGTAAACTCGAAGATATACACTTCGGAAGTAGGAAAACACAATCTAAAAGCACGCCAGGCGAACTGTTGACGATATATAAATAGAATGTAGGATGATGTAAAGGTAAGTTCGTAGGTTGTGTGCGCGTTATGTACGTGTGGATCTACATAGTTGAATTTGAGTTGCGAGAGTATGAATTTTATTCGTTCCGAGTTCTTGTAGGCGGAGATGTTCAAAGAGGAGTTTGAACGGAGCCAAGAAATCCCGCTTCTTACTATTTAAATTAGTGTAGCGGATGTTTTTGTGCAGCTTCTTCAGATCACCTCCAAAGACTAATACGGTTGTCTTCTATCTTTATTACAACAATATTAGTCTTTAAAAACAAGTTGACAGCATGGCTAGAGCGGTTCCTAAATGAATCCTATTTAAGTACCTGAGTCCATTTTGGATTCAACTACTACAACTCTTTGTTAAAAACTCAACAATAACCAACACAATCTAAAAATAGCGCTCCCTGCAATGGATCTATACAGACACGAACTACATACGCAGATATACAAGCAAACGATTCATTTTGTGTTTCCATTTTGCCGCTGTTTCGCGTTCTCCTTTGTTTCCTCATTTATTTAATCTTCGCAGTCATTTGTTCCATCGCGGCTGAATAACAATAATAACAGAGCGAAACAGCGACGGCCTCTTAAAAGGACGCCTTCTCTCACAGATACGGACACGACTGTGCCTGTATCGGTGAAAGGAAAAAAAATAAAAGACGGAATAAAATCAATTTATCTTTTATCCGACGTTAGGAATGCATCGAAGAAGAAAATAACGACACGATAGAAAAAGAAATTTTGAGAAAAATCGATCTTTCCTTCCCGGTCCTATTCCCAATGTAATATTTATGTATTTCGACCGCCGAAGATATTTTCGATAACAAAATCTGGATTGCTTCCCGGTTTATCATAATTAAAATCGCTCGCAAACTTGAATAACGTAGAATATAACAGGACTGGAGTGTAGTGGAGTGGAGTAGAGGAGGTAGAAGGGGGAATATATCCAATCTGGGAAGCTGACATATGAATATACATAGAGTACGAAACACATACGGCTTAAATTATATCGCTCGTGGTGACTACATCAAAGCTCATAACCTACCTGAGAAGTCGGAAGCAGATATATTTATGCTGCCGTGTGTCGTATCGGGTCTAGGGGACTTTTATTTTTCCACTACACACGTCAACGTTGGTTAAAGTGTAATGACCTCTCGTTGTGGTCTGTAATATGAGCGATATATAATGCATATCTGGACGTATATTATCGACCGTTTAAATTTTTAATGTTCCTCCAACGTACTGTGCAGAATATGAAGTAGTAGATTTTTTTTTAAAACGTTCAACTCAGAAAAATTGGATTTTATAGAAGACTAAAATTGTTCAAAATTAGCAACCTTAATTGGTAGAAGTGTAGTACAGTAGTAGTTATGTAATTGAATCAAAAATTTACGTTTAATAAGTAAAGATTATATTACTACTGTTGACATTGACATCTTATAGACTATAAATATAGTAAAATGCATGAAAGGATGTAGCTCAATTTTTGACATCTTATTCTAGAAGGACGTGGTTCAATTTTCAGCATTATGCGTTGGAGATATGTGGCTCAATTTTGAGAGTTGTGCATTGAAAGGACGTGGCTCAATCAACCAACTATAAACGTGCATCTTGTATTTCTAGTTCCATTTTCCTAATGGGTTCATTTCGAAACAAATACTTATATCTTATTCTATCCTTCATCCACCGCATTACAACAAAAAAAAACCGATTAAAATGCGATTGAAAAAGATCATACAAGAAAAAGTAAGATCCAAAGAGAAGAAAACTCAATAGGTATAGGTATTGGGTAGATATTGCATCACTTTGTTTGATCATGTATCACACGTATTTCCACGATATAAAGTAACGAATTCTCTTTTATCTCTTTCGATAGTCGTTTCCAATACCGCTAGGGGGCGTCATTAAAAAATCCGACCCGTTCTCTACGGTATCAACGATTCAATCACAAAGAGTATTATTGCTTCTTTTTAAAGACTTTTATAACAATGGAGGAGAAGGAAAAAACCGCTCCGCTCTTTGAATTCGACTCGAAAAAACTTCTCCTCGTCGACCGGAGTCGTTAAATTGAGGTTAAGGGACCATCTTCGATGGTCTTTTCCCATCGAAAACAATATCACCTAGACTGCTGTCGTCGTCATCCGTCCGCCCGCAAAAGTTGGATATCGGAGACATTCAACGGAAGATCCCACGATTTCCTTTTAACGCGGAAAGTTTCTCCCCCGGCGCGGCGGCGGTGGCTCGCTTCTTTTTAAACGGCTCGAGAGAGTTTCGAGAGTCCTTTTTGGGTAAGCCGGTTTTGGGAACGAGTTACGATAGGACCCCCCCAGCGGAAATTCGCCGTGATAGGCGGGGCCGCGTACCGGAACTTTATGAGCAATTAGAGGGCGTAGCTGATGGCTCTTTTAGAACTTTTTAATTTTATTTCCATATATTTCAAGTTACGAATCGAGTGGGATCAAGAAGAAAGAAAGTAATGAGAAGGAAACCGGAGTTAAATAGGTTGTAGCAATAATGTTGGGAAAAACGAGCTGATGATTTTTCTCCTGTCTTTTTTTGGATTGGATGATATGCGAGATAGCCGAGACATTAGCGCTTTCTACGGTACCGACACTATCCATTGTATTCTATCTATAATAATCCGTGTACGTATACGTATGTTAGGCTATTATCTACCCGCCCATATACCTATTGTCCTTTGACGGAGCATCCTCCGTCCGAACGTAGATCCACGTACGTGGTGGAAGATCGACCGAGCTAGATACGGAAACGAATGATGTCCATAATGCCTCGGTCGTACCGCAACCATGACATCCTGAATTTAAAGGGATATATATATATGTACGCGTCTGTGTGTGTGTGTGTGTGTCTGTGTTGTGTTCGCCAGGAAGAAGAGGACGAAGCAATATTCGCGGCATGTGCATTAGACAAAGTTCGATTTCGTAGATGTAGTCGCTTCGATAATAACCGAGTCCCGTGGGATCTTTATTGTATTCAGGTAAATAGATGGTAGGTAGAGGTAATCAGGGCTAACCGGATGTAGAAGATCTCCTAACAATTTAGTGATGATCGGAAATACCGTATTAACGTTAATCTAAATTTATAGAAATCTGATCGTATCTTTAAAAGTACAAGCATTCAGTCATTATAGCAATGACATTTTTAATAAATTCGCGGATATGAGAGATGATTAATGTCTTAGAGAACTGATATTTTGGACATACATACATCTATCAAAAAGTATGTTCATCAATTACTAGTAAACAAGAAACGTCATCGATAAGACATATTTTTGTTGTAGATTTGAAGATACATTAATCTTACAGATAAACGTTCCAACAAAGGGTGTGTTCCAAAATTTGCTGTCATTACTGACAAAGACGAAGTAGATGTTTTATTTGGACTTCCTATTTTTAGTCTAGCCAGTTTGTGTTGGTTGCGTAAAGTTGTTGTTTGACAGCTGTCAATTTATTTTTGTTTTAAGACATGAATCATTTTAAAAATGAAAAGTTGACCTAGCTGTGGCTGGAAGCTGGCGACCACAATGTTGGCTGTAGTGTGCAATGCTGTTTTTGGCAAGTTTGGTGATGCTTTCACTTTAGCAGATGAATGGGCCAAGGTAAGATTTACAAAATTTTGGCTGAGAGATGGAAAAAATCGTCTAGGAAAAAGGATTATTTTTCTAGCTTCAGACTGAAATAGTTTTCGGAGAAGACGCTGAATCCGAACATCAAAAGGCAAAGAAAAACTGAAATTGTTACTGCTTCAGCCCAAAAACACTTTTGCAAACCAGCTTTCAGTACCCATAACATAGCTTTACAAATCTCTTATTGTTTTGGGTAATAAATTCATTTCACAAAAACAACATCAAAGAAGAAAAACGGAGATGCATCGGACAGCTTGTTTAGAGTTATCGTAGATTTTCCGCACCAACAAACCGGATATATTTACAAAATTTTGTTATTACACTTAAACCGGATATTAACCGGAGGATGAAGCTTTTGTTCAAAATCCGCGATGGAAATTGCTAACAGCACGTCCAGATCCTTCTATACAAAAGAAATATCCACGCCTACGTTTCTCCTTCGTTTCCTTGTAAGATTATAGAGAACCAGCTTGTAAACTTAACGAAAAGGGATGACGGTCGTTCTTTGTTCTTGTTCTGAAATGTCTACGATTTTCCTCTCTTACGTTACTTAATTAATTAATTTATTCGTCGAGCTTATATCTCACGCCTCGTAAATATTTCTTTTAAATTTTATTATTGCACAATCCGGACAAAACTTTATGAAGCGATCAATCCTTATACTTCCGCAGCTTGCTATCATTTCCTCCGTCCTATTACATCACCGACCGAGACGTATATGTACGATTTTTCATGTAAATACCCGCCATACGTTCGGTGCAGCTCCCATAAAGGATGATGCAAATTTCGTACCAGGAAACGTTCGCTTAAATCGTCGAATATAACC